>DWUN01000881.1:0-19209 GCA_018249975.1 Passova gellias
CCTTGTACCTTGTATATTTAAGGTGACCATCGAATGACGTACTGAAATGAAATAAAATGGATGATTAGCGGTTGCTCAACGGTTGATATTCGACCGTTATTTTTTTTTAAATTTAAGCGACTGATTTCATTTTTGTTACTTATAAGGAACATTAGGATAAGCTTGACTAAGTCATATTTTATCAGCAATAACGCGGTTTTTCTCATTGCCTTGCAATTGTGTACGACATTGCCAGTGCGAACGTTAACAATGTTTTTTTTATTTAATGTATTTGTAACATATATGTATTTGTCACTGTAATTTTGCTAAATCTCACAGTCGTCGCTGGCCCTAGTACCTACCTGTGCTTAAAATGGATGGCAAATTTTCACTATTCAAGTATTAATATACAATAGATGATGCGAATACCACAATGTGCTCGGTCGGACACGGCTATTAAAAATGGTATATACTGGAAATCAAATTTGTTACAACATACTAAATTTCTGTATTAAAAAAGGACATTTGCTTTTGACGAGACCTAATAATATTTTACTAAATAAAGGTAACTGTTATAATTGGCTAAGCGTCATTGTATTGAAATGTTATCTATGTGTAAGAAAACGCATACATGTTGCAGGGCAGAGTTGCATAATACATGGTTTGTAACAACACAGTGTAGAATAAAAAGTCCTTTGTAAATTTCGGTGTGAACCAATCTCGGAAATAACAGTGGCAGGATTAGTATTAATAATAAAATAGAGAACCGCCAAATGCTTCTTAAAAATGTGTGTCAACGCATTTATCTAAAGAACCATTTCTGGTTTGAGTATCAGTACAATAATGAGAAACTTTCTTACTATGCCATATTTCTTTGTTGTATTTCTTTGATTGAAAATTATTCCAAAAACCATCAATTCGACGTTTCACATCTGCGAAACGTCTCGCCATCGTTCGTTTTCATATATAAATAAACACCTTCATTGCTTCGATAAAGAAATAGTCGTATATTAGGAATTGTTTTACGTTAGAAATATGTTTACCAATATTAAATAAATACTGTTAGTATTATGATTTTGTATTATGTTGTATAAAAATTATGTTGTATTTGTATTGGTTTAAATAGTAGGTAAAGTAGTACCATTATACTTTCCATCAAACAAGCTACAGAGCTACTCGTATATAGTTTCGAACCTCGCTCATTTGAGTATCAAACAAGGACATGACTATATTTATCACTACTCATAAATACAATTTTCAATAAAATAAATGAACCCCTATCTAAAAGTTAACAGAGATTAAACTACAAGATAGGTCTTTTAAATATTCTAACACTTTAGATTCAGCCTAGAATCGATGTACTCGTAAAAATACAGACACAAAATTTCGAAATTAACCGCTCCTGTATATTTTACGATCTAAACGCATTTTCTAATGGTATATAAGTATATAATATATATTATGTTTTTGTTTCCATGCTGGACGCATGAATCCTCACATGCTGGTCACAGGTCTCTTCACATGCTGGTTCCAGGTTTTATATAATAATTTTTTTTTTTTATTTTTATTTTTTTTTTTATATTAAATTTATATAATGTCTACAAGCAGAGAAATTGTCTCTTGCCTAATACTGGCATTGGCTGTTTTGTTCCTAGTTTTTATTAAAATGTCCGTAAAATCTTTTGTAGTTTTGTTAGCATTCTTTAACAACACTTTATTGAGTGTAATAAAAATATGTTTTATAATGTTTTAATAGGTGACACTATTGTATTATTCACTTTTTAATATCCTCTAAAAGCCGCTGCCACGCGAATACTTTCCATCTTTATGTTTTCACATCGTACAAGTTAAAGGCACCACGTCCGGAGAAGCATTTGGTAAATATTTAAACGCTTCACGTTTTACAATTTATATCTATCTGGATTCTCCATTTTGCTTTAAATTCGATTAAATGGGATGGAATTTCGTAATTAGAAACTATGGTCGACTGTTGAAGGGCTGGCTTCTCTCGCCTGTTGCTAGAGGAACCAGAATACGTTCAGGTACCTTTTGAGGAATTAACATAACAACATTTCTCTAAAAAACATTATGCTAAAGAAAAGATTCTAACATAGAGCTCTTCATTGATGTTGTAATAATTTTATTGGCACAACATAACGGCTACTAATTGTGGAAATTCTCTTCATAATTGCCTTCATAAGGTCGACAATAGGATGACTTAATAATTTACTTTTGGATTTAGTAAAGGCTTTTAGACTTTGTAGGTTGATTTTGTGGCTGTTGTATGAGAATGCACAGATATGTAACTTGTAATTTTGCGGATTTTAATTAATTGTGAAATTAAATAATATCAATTTGCGGTTGTAAAACCTATACACTGGAACTTACCGACCAACTCTATCACATTAAATACACCCAAAGCATTATTAATATGATAACGAGAGCATCGCATTGGAACCATTTAGTCGATTACTTTATGTAAAATGTTAATGTAACTCATTATTAATTCTATATTATGTATCTTATTATACATATAAACCTTCCTCTTGAACCACTCTATTTATTAAAACAAACCGCATCAAAATCCGTTGCTTAGTTTTAAAGATCTAAGCATGTATAGGGGTATACAGCGGAAAGCGACTTTGTAAAGATAATTATAATGTGTTACATGTCGTAGTATCCCATTACTGTATTATTCGACTGGAGCGTGATATCACTAAACCGTTCCCATTCTCGTCGCAAAACTGTAGAAAGAACGTCATATGCACTGACTAATAGTTCATTGTCATGATGACTCGACCCGAAGAGTCACTGGGTCGGATCTTTGACGCATTTCAATTAAAGCGCTGCCTTTGTATAATGGATGGCCACCTCTGATTAAAACGTTTACACTCGCGTTCTTCGTTATTCTGTTTGATTGCTGATAGCTTACAAGTCTTCGCTGATTAACTGCTATCAAAGAAACAATTGCCTTGCAATCGTTGAGGTTGGCATTGTTCACTCACTCGACTTTACAATAAAATTTATTTCTTTTGCGGAAATAAAAAGTTGAAGAGCTTCTTGACATAATAGCTACTCCCACTGAAAAGATTTTTTATTTCACTAAGCTACGTTTTAATACGACAAAGGTCTACGTCACTTCATGTCAGTGGGACATTTTTGTATATTTTACGTTATAATCAAATGATTACTGAGCAAGGAGTAGTTTGAGATTAAGCAAATTCCACACAATATTGTATCGTTTTTTAAAATCAATAACTTCGTAAAATATTCTTTTTGTTAAGAAGTACTGTGCTGTATACTCTATTTTTGAGTGTTATTTTTTTATGTGAGACAATCTTACATGGTTGCCCTTCAACAGCGAAGGCGCCAGGAGGCTATGCTGGACTCTAGTTATCGGAACCACGAGGAAAATTTTGCTATCAGTCATTGCGTCAGAATATTTTGATGTAAAAATAATATTTCTACTCGTTTTGTACCTTCGTAGTCCAAGGTAACTACTACATCTAGCTACAATTAGCACCGATTAGATCATAATTGACACTTTTTACAAATAACAGATTTAACTTTAACTTTAACAAAGGGTAAATGATGCACTAACAGTTTATTATATCTATAGAAACAAGCTAATCGACGATCGTGTAATGATTACTCATTTACCGTCAAAACTTTCTTATCCTGATAGTCAAGTGTTTGGTTAGGTGAGATGAGATAAGCGCATGTCAAACACAAAGCCGGCCAGCTGTCAATATTACATATCGAATGCAGATGTTATCACTGTAAGCCGACCTGATGACACGCTTAACCTATACATAACGGGGATTACTTGGTTGCTTTAATGGTATCAATTTAGTACAACTATCAAGTGGGA
The DNA here is from genome assembly GCA_018249975.1 of Passova gellias. NCBI lineage: Eukaryota > Metazoa > Arthropoda > Insecta > Lepidoptera > Hesperiidae > Passova > Passova gellias. Next base: position 3,851 of record DWUN01000881.1, read on the forward strand.
AATTTATCACATATCTGTCATTTTACCTTCAGGTGTGATTATCACAGTTTAATGACTCGACCTTTATTGCGTAACAACGCATTTGTGGCTTAAACAATTTCAGATATTTCAGATATTACTCATTATCGATACATACATAAGATTCAATATAACGCGTGATGTGTAATGTGTATTGTACGTACTATCGTTTATATGTAGCTATAATGTCAGCTTTAAAAATTTTTGGAGCCTATCAACATTTATTCTCTAAGAGATCAAAACAATGAGTTTGACTGTTTAGTAGTAAACTTTCAACCAAATGATAGATAATAGGTACACTGAATGTTTCAATCAGAGTCCCCCCATGCATAATTCCATCGTAACACTCTCGCCGTAATTGAAATGCGCTGGACGCCCCAACTCGTGGCTCTTCGATGCTAATCGCATTGACAATTCGCATAAATCACTATAACCCTACTCAAATGACGTTGTTACAATAGTTTCCAGAGAACAAGTTTGCGATAAACGTTGTTTGTAATGCTGTTCCGTCGGAGACTCTGCTCGAATTCCATAATTTATCGATTGATATGTACGATAGTCTAATGTCCTCGGTCGGGCCAACAATGATGATGCACTAAATGTAACATTAAGATGGATTCCCAGATCTTTATTATCAACATCTGATAAGATATATAGAAAAGAGTGAAAACATTTTCTGAACCATCTTAAATATTACATTCTCAAACGGCTCGATACGAGAAAGTCGTGTCATACTTTTCAAACAAATATTACTAAAGCTACATTCACGATCTCATGATCACACTCAACACATTGCGCTATCCGGTATCCCTGAGTCAGCTTGCCACGCCATTGTGACCTTTCAGCAGACGTAACCGGCAGAACGAGCGTTTGCTTTCGCGTGTTCGCATAACTTCCCCGTCGGACAAGTTACAATACTGATACGTTCATATTTTTACGAGGGCTCAGCGATGTCATGACACGACCAATAACTTGCTCCTCCAATAAGTTTTCGATGTACGATTTTACGGCGTGTGTGCGATCGTTTTGGACCAAATTGGGTTCTTGAGTGGAATAAGAATGCGGTAGGGTATTTAGAGGCGATCTTAATAATTGAATAGACACTTTTATTCACTTAGTACTCCAAAACTCTTATCTGTGAAAGGATCAAAAGGTAAAGTTTAGTGAATTTATGCGTCCACAAAATATCTTTGATATTTTAGCTACAATTGGTGCAATATTTAGCTATTATACTGTAGTAAAGAATACACTAATTATTATTAAAACAACTACAAATATAGTATATTCTTAATAATTACAATAATTATAAATATAGGAATTGACTAAACAATACCATCTCTTATATATAAAAATTAATCGTTGTTCGTTAGTCTCGCTAATACTCGGGAAGGGCTGGATCGATTGAGTTAATTTTGGTTTTAAAATAATCGTGGAAATCCAGGGGAGGTTTAAAAGGTCAAAAGATAAGGAAAACATCTTTCAAAAATAGTAATAACAACAATTAATTTTTCCATTTAAACTACTTACCTGTCAAACAATATTGTGATGTACGATAGGTCCCGTCAAATAATCAGATAATTTTGTAAATATGAATTTTCTTCAATACAAAAGTTCATATTACAACGATTTTTCTGACTATATAACATATAGTGTACATTTGCAATTGTGTGTGTTCCGCTCACTGCGGGGGTGAAGAAGGTAAAAACGAAATTCTAATAGAAGTTGTGCCCAGCCTTAACTGCTAATAGCATTTTCTGCACGTCTACTTTTGGGACAAGCAGAAAAAATAGTCAATGATCATGTTAATAATGTCATATGATTATGAAATTTATTAATAATTTAAAACTTAGCTCATTCTATGAAGTCTTTTAGTTAAAAATAAATCAATTTTGTCAAAAAATCCTGCATTTTTATTCTCGAATGAAAACTATGATGAGGTTACAGCTAATTTAAAAATTAACTTAATCAAACTCTACTAATGTTCATCTTCACCATCGTATTGTGAATCTCTTAGTAGTGACCGCGGAAATTAGGTAATCTTTTAATACCATTATTTAGCAAGAGCTTGCAAATTGAATATTGCTCATTTTCCACCTCACAACCTTAATGTTGAAATTTATTATAGCATCCTCTTGCGGCCGAAACTCCACAACTTTTGATTCATTACCCACAAAAAGTTTTCCCACGATGTGTCTTGTTAATTCCCAAATTGCTGTTACATAGCTTAAATTGGTGCTAACTTTTTGGATTCAGTCTAATGGGCAATTTGCTTATCTAAATGTACTGACATTATAAAGAGAAACAAATTATAAACTACTATGACAGTCATAGTATGACTATCGCGTTTCGCTTCACTCAATAAACATTCTTAGGATACATATTCCATAACCTCGAGGTTTCCTGGTTGAAATCCTTGCACACACCTCTGACATTACACTTCAAAAGTACAAGACAAGGTGTACGGATTAGGGTAACTAGGATTATGCGACATTACTTTTAGAAACAAGGCAATAGTGGAAACTGATAACGTATTTGAACTTAAGTAAAGTATACGCTAGCTTTCCAATAACTGTATTTTACTTTAGCAATATTTATATAGAAATTCCAAAGGTCACTGCAGTACCTTTTGAAGGCTTTCCCCCTTTATCAAAAAATGAAAATTAAGTGGGGTTTTTGCATTTGTTGTATTAAAACTGGAACTAATTTGGTGGTGGTGATTTTGAATATATACATACTCCAAAACTTTACTGTAATTGATAATAATCGATCTAATAGACTTAGTAAGCAATCTTCAGCACTGTCCAGTTCTCTATGGAAAGATCTATAGATATTTTTACATCCCGCGTACGCCCAACATAAAAGCAAATTCTTTTTTTGATTAATTTGCCGATGTTTTCAGGAGGTCGGTATAAATCGAATAGACAAACAGTGTAACAAGATTTATGTGTATCTCAAAACAGAATTTAGAACATATTCTAGGAACGTATTGGAAAATGTCAAACGGGGCTTTTTATTTTTTATAACCGTTTTGAAGTTTTCTGTTATACACGAAAAAACTGTTAATAAGAGGCATGCTTGATAATATCCACAGTTTCATCAGCAAATATTGAGTGATTCTGTTGCAATAATTGCCCCCAGCGGTTACGGTACCTAATGTTACGAAGATGTGTAGGTATATACGAGTATACATATTTATTTTCTGTATTAACCATCCCTTTTTTATGCTCGTAAAAATCTTTATTTATGTACAATGTTACAATTATCCTACAATAATTTTTACAGTTATAATCTTCCGTCCTTTTCTTCTTTTATCTAAATTAGGTATTTCCCCTGATAATAAAAGTATTTATGACCAAATGTTGGTCAAGTGCGGATTGGCAGACTTCACCTAAGACAACATTATGGAAATTCCAACCCGTGTTTTAATTTCATTTCATCATTATACCTGATGATATGTTATTCCTAAAAGTGCATATAACTGGGCCAAATGGGAGATGCTTGCCATGATCTTATAATGTCAGATTTTATAAGTAGTACCTAACAAAAAAGCTACTAAACGAAGTAAATATATTTCCTCTAAATCGCCCTATAGTGGCGGTTTGCACAATCGTCCCACACATGACGATCGTAAAAAATGTGAATGGCATATTGAAATATTCCCTGACCCTTTTCCACCCAATGTTAGCGGCTCTGTGTAATACCGATATAAATCTAGCGAGGGCTACAATTTTCCGATTCGTGCATTTACGTAGTATACAATACTAGTGATTTGAAAGTTTTAAACAGATTAAATTTTATTTTTTTTGCTCAACATTTAGGTACAAAACTTTCATGTCCTTATTATGAAATTCATTCTGTACGGTTTATGAAGTTGTTTAATTGAAGTTTCGTCAAATAAAACTCTTTCTTTGAAAAATATTCTACGAAAATTCGCACGGGTCAGCTAGTTATATAACAACATTTCACAGTTATTGAGTTCGTGTTAAGACTATCTATAATACAAGAATATATAACTATCAGCATCGTTATCGTGAACTTTTTATTACTCTACTGCCTGACCTCTACTGTTATTAATTTTCACTGAGAATATTCTGTAAAATCTACTTCTTCACCACAGTATAATTAAGTAATTATACAGAACAACTGCTGCGAAAAGGTAAGAAGGTCGTTTGAAACAATTAATGTCACTGTCTGCGTCACTACTTTCATTAACTTTATGAAATTTCATAAATGAACAATCACAATTTCAACTGTATAACCTTGTTGAAGAAATGTTTTCGTTGTTTATCAAAGGTCATGTTGAAAGTCTGCGTTATTAATTTAAGGTTGTGTTATTGGCAGGTGTCACATTTAGTATTCAGGTCTCCGTTCAGTACACCAGCTTATGATAAAGAGAAAATTTTAAGAGAAGACCTAAAGAGGTCTTCTCTTAAAATCTCTTTAGATTTTATGGAATAAAACCTGTTTTGTGTAGGTATACGATTACGCACATTACACGGTTTAGGTTTTATTAAAAATTGAGATTTTAAATTCATTTTATGATTGAAAAATTTGTAACAAAAACATAAGATATACTGTAATAATGTATAAACCAAAGAATTTTTAATTTTGCGACTTGTTTATAGAAAGTAATCTCTATAGCAAACTCATTTGATTTTTCAATTAAAACCTGAAAGGTCTAAACAAAGGCGCCTACGAACAAAGCTTCGAATGCGAGCTCTCACCGCGGTTTCATAATTTCCTTATTTGCAGATGTCGGAGGATTTTTAATTTCAACTCAACGACAGAGTTACCTTCAGTAATAATTACTAGATCAATCGAACTGAACTTAGCATTAAAATAATTTCCTCTTGTATGTACGTTTCGTCAACTATAGCTATGTTGAGTAATATTGAACAACTCAATCACGATCGGAATCTAACCGCACGATATATACCGGTATAGCCACTACGTATTTGGTAATCACATCAAGAGACAATTATTATTGAGATGACAGTGACGTAACGAGAATGTCCATTGGGCCGCAATCCTTAATTAAGGTGCCCACCTTGGACGATCTACGATTACATTAAGTATGACATAAATAATAAATAATAGCAGCATAGCAAGGATAGCAGTGTTAGTGTCAATTTCAGTTTGCATAAGTTGTAAAGAAAGTATTTGTTGATAAGGGCCCAGCCATAAATTACGTCACACGAATTTCATGATTTTTTGATCTCCCCTCCGTCCTTGTCACAGCTGGTCACATTTGTGAGACCCCCTTTACCTAGTACTCACATATTTTTGCAATAGTACATTTCGAAAATGAAATGAGGACAGCAGTGTTCCGAAACTATTTTAATTGTAATGTAAATTCCTTATCAATAAAAAACGTTATAATAGTTACATATAAAATATTGTATTTTGAAAAAATCTGATGGCATAAATTTTGGGACCAGGAGTGAGGTCCTGTCACACGATGTCACAGTTCGTCGACCCCTCCCTCTTAACGTGCGACGTCATTTATGGATGACCCCTAATAGGACTGAAAGGAAGAGTCAAATTAGGATGTTAGTGTCAATACACTTAGTAATATAATTAATATTTGCTTTTCGGCTTCCGACTTTTTCAGTCGCCTCTAGTATTCATCTGGACTGACAAATACAATTTGCTTTAACTGCTTTACAGTAGAAAAAGATATAGCAGTGGTAACTGTTTCACCGCCATCGCCGCCATAATGTATATAATTGTCTAATTATGTTATATCGTACATTACATTACAATTATAATTATTTGAGAAGATTTGAGTAGAACAATTATAATTTTTAGAGAAGAGAGCTCAGCCATTGTATAGTAAATTCATACACCATAAATCGCAGTCCTATATCCCTATTAAGGTTTCTTAAGATATCCATGAGCAGTAGCGCCACTCGTGACCGCTGCCTGCTTCTTTGTTACTCTCTTCACATAAAAGAAAAAAGTACATACACCCAACAACTGAATATGAAATTTTAAATGTATTTTCAATCATATTACAATTTGCTATTTAAGCATAAAATGGCAGTTTTAATATTTTTTTCTTGTGCGTTTATCTAAAATCTAAAATGCAATTTATGTGGCGCGGGTTGGCCCCAGGTTGGCGCGCAGTTCATTAGAATTTATGACACATGGCGGCTCACTGTAATTAAAAGAGCTCGCCAAGGGACATGAAACCGAAATGTTGCGCAGCTATGCCACAAACCTGGTTTGTTTGTGGTCGAGATGGTCGCAATGAAATTACGTATACTTATCAAAAGCATAATATTTATAAATACAGAGGCATAACCTATGTACATACATACATATATGTTATTCGATTTTATGACTTCCGTTTGCTATCTCTTTTGTAAATATGGAATTTATGATCCCAAATTACTTTTCCTAAGGCTTTCAACGTACCTACTCCTACCTAAGCGGCCTTAGGTTTAAAATTATTAATTTATAATTTCATTTCAAGAATCCACCCCGTTATGCCATGTGCTCATAACTTCTTCAGTTACCAACCAAAATATATGGCGTAGACAAGCTAATTTTAAAGTTAATATTTCTAGACGCAGAGAGAACTACAGAGTTAAAGCAAAACCAAACGTTTAATTAATATTAGCGAATGGATTAAAGCAGGCTCATTAGTTAAATACAGATTAAACTTATTATATCTCATAATTGGGTAGGGGTGCCTTCAATCTTGGGTCTTTGTGTCATCGTCATGTATGTATCTCATCAGTAAATAAAGCTACTCGTAATAAAGATACAATTCAGGGAGTTCGTATGATTTTAAGTTTGGAAATACAATGCAATTCAAATACGAGTAGATTCTGATAAAATTTTGTCAAAGAAACCATTAAATTTAGTTGCTGTGTGTAAAACTCAATTGGCTATAGTTTGGCACGGTACAAGAGCGGTTTATTAGGAGTCTATAATAGGCAATAGTCCCAAATAGTGAAGCCATTTCGCTTATAGCTGATGAACATGTATCACAGTAATAAAGGGCAAACGAGCGGGCACCGGCATATTTCGCGCTAACTGCTACGGGTACATTTATATTGGACAAAACAGTCGAATTACATGTTATCATCATGGGAATCGACGCGTGGACCGCTATAAATACAGCTTTAATTCAGCTAAGCTCGTGTTCGAGCATAGGGCTATCGAGATAGTTTTGAATTTACTGTTTTTTTGTCAATCGTCATACTTTCTTTATACAGATAAGATAATAAATAAAAAAATCTGTTAGACTTTATTTATGGGCTTACATCTTTATTGGTACCTCTATCAAAAATATTTCTATTTTGTATGTATGGATGTATGTATGTATACTATAAACGAGCTGTGCCTCGCAGTATTACCCGCGGAGCTTTAGATCCCGTGAGAATTTCGAGATAAAATTTATTCTATTTTTTCTCCTATTAAATATAGCCTATGTTCATCAGGGATAATAAAATATTGTAATAAATATTGTAATGATAATAATATGATGATAATAAATATTGTAATGGTAAAATAATTTTTGAAATCGGTCCAGTAGTTTCGGAACCTATTCAATACAAAGAAACAAACAATCAACCTTTCCTCTTTATAATATTAGTATAGATATCTTGATACCATAAAATATTTTACTAAGCGTACTAGACTACATATATGAATCTCATTTTTCAATTTTCAACAAAACGATTTGGAATACGAAGCCAAAAATATATTACGTGTATTCCTCTTCAACATACCAGATTCATGGAATATTACATTTTGGTAGCCCTACGCGTTGTTCAGAGCGGCCCGCCTTTATTGCGTACATGGGACTAATAAACCGCCTGGCATTTTATAACAAAGTTGCATCGACGAAATAATTCAATGGGTTTTGATAAACTCGTAAAAATAAAGTACTTACTTAAATACATTTCACATTACTTTATATTCGGTCACTTTCTTTTTCTAATTATACTCGAGGCATATCACTCAAGGTATCATTACTTCTTTGATAAGTTTGATTCATTCGTTTTTTGCCTTCGTTAAGGATAGTATAGTCAGTTCCTTGTGATTGTAACTGCGTTGTCTGTAGATCTGAACATCGAATCGCTGGCGATAACGAACCTGAACCAAAGTAGGTATTTCTCTTTCTTAATTGCGCCATGTTTTATACAATATCATTCGCTATAACGAGGAAGGAAACGGCCTGCAGAAACATGGACGTCCATGTCAGTTCTCGTACTGTTCTCTAAAGCATACGAAGTCAGTCAAATCACACATGGCCAACGGTGAACTATGACCTTAACATGTCTCATGTTGAGAGGAGAATTGTGTTCAGCAATGCACAGATAAATCATCAGTTGAAGGTATGTAAATAGTTCCAAGCCGCATATTGTTTGTGAACTCGGCCGAGCTAAGTCGTAGTTAACGCCGAATAGCTGTTTCACTGCACGGCGTGCAGTATGTTGATTAGTGTTTACAAAACCAAGCTGATCAGTGCAATTACACGCTTGCATCAATTGATACTATTTTAATGAGATCTATTGATTAAAAATGTGTATGGATACGACTAGCCACTAGACGAGTAGCTCATTTTTATTACTCTGGTGCTTGATATATATACGAAAAAGATCGCACATAGCGACCCTTGTTTTTTATTTTACTCGTAGATATTTTTTTCAAAACAGTATACAAAGAGGCAGTCTGGCCACCTGATGGTAAGTGGTCACCATCGCCTGTGTCCTGCAACACCTGAGGAGCTGCCAGTGCTAATTTTTCCGTATAATACTGATCTTTTTGTTCATTATTATTTTTGTACCTAAATTAAGAATTATTTTCTACTTTTTAGTTTGATGTGCTTAAAACCGTGTTTTTTAAACTACATTTATTTTTATGATTATGATAAGCTCTAACAAAAGAATTTGACATTTTATTCACTACTTCAATATTAGTTATGGATATGATAATATAAAAACAAAATAAAGCACGACACAAAGGTGGGCATATCAATAATAGTACCTATTTCTAAGTGTAATTTTAGTACTTTTAACTTTGTAATTACCTTATAAAGTCTTGAGTCTATCAGAATAAGAATACAAATTAGAAGGTTGAAAGGATGTTGAGATGATAAAAGATTTTCTTGATCGCAAGCGGAGCGTGAGCAACCCAGGATTGGATGTTAATGTGGGTAGCTTTTGTCTAACAATCTTCTCTTCGGTCATACAATACAACTATGGCGGTAGAAGCCTGCAATATTTAAATTTAATGGCATATGGAACTCAAAGTGCCACTGTTCTAATAGACAGCGCGACGTAAAATAAATAGTTTTGTAATTAAATGGCATAGAATTCAATTATTTATTTATTTAATCTACTTCAGTAATCTGAATCGGTAAGAAGTCTATAAAAGGTTAAATAACAAATGAAGATTAATGATGAATAATGCCATCGAAGATTTTTCAAACAACGAGTCTTCTCAATTTGCTATATGCCGCATTTTAAATTAGAAAAGACATAGCTGTATGGCTCACCTCAAATCAATAGGTATACATATATTGTTCCAGTTACAGAATAGCTTGCCAACACTCGGTTGTGATAAACATTTAATAGTCAAGTGTGGCATAAACAGGAAGCTCAATGCAACTCATATTATAATAGGTACTGGAGTTTCAATTGTGTAAGTAGCCGCAATTTGCTGTTTCGCACTATCGCCCAACAGCAGTTGCGCATTCGCGGTAATGACCAAGCTTTCAATACGTATACCATTTAAAGCAAATTAAATAAATTGCCTTATTCATTGCCTCCGAAAATGGTGTTTTTGTTTTGAAACAATGAATGTATTTTTCAATGAACATAAGCTTTTTAAACATATTGTATCCATACGGAGAACTTATAGTTCATATAGGGAAGAGTGCAAAATAATTAAAACGTTACATGTGATAAAAATACATTACAATCGTTAAATAAAACATTATTGCCTACAATCATATTGTCAATGTCAAATTAAAAATCCAACTAAACACGTTTCATTGCTTTTTAAATCTGTCTTAGTCTAGGTCTAGTCACTTAATTCTCACTTTGCTATATGGAAATTCATATAAATTGTTAAAACTTAAAAATAATAACGAATGCCCGTCGAATTTTGATCACTAAGTGAATACTGGTTTTTACAAATAAAATCGATTTGTAACAGACTTTGAAAAGAGCGGTGACTTAAATACATATGTAATAAAATTCGTCACATAAATAAACATGTATACTTTTGATGGTGGAACTGGCAAACATTATGTGATTGTGTACTGTGTCTAGGTGTAATATTTATGTATGTATTGTAAAGTGTGGATAACGTATAATGATATCAGCTGTCCGGTTACCATAACAAAGATATTTGTTTGCCTAATTTGGCATCAGATAGCCATGTTTTCAATTGTCGGAAAAAAATATTATTACTGTTATTTGTTTTCCTTCAAATCATACCAGAGAAAATTCTTGAAAATATGAGGTATAATATTTGTAAATCCTAAAATTTTATAAATACAGGGATTAACATTTTTTGCTATAACGTTTCAATATAACTTTATAGAATCGACGTAAACCAATGTGATCTATTGACATTTCCTCCCAAGACAGCACCTGCACAAAGGTATCGATTTACTTGATATCAGTTTATTAAGCCAGCTTGATAGCCGTTGACAGTTTATGATTACGCTGGCAAGAATAATTACACTTTCAAAGACAGCGTCTGACACTGTTTATAACTTTAGTGATGGTTTTTAAACTTAAAGATTATAATTCATCCCCTTTTACAAAAAAGTAGGCTAAATCTGCTTACCATTGTGTAAGTGCACTCACTGGTTTCCGTTGTAGCTAAGAACTTTGACAAATTAGTTGATGCTTTATTTCGCGGCAACAAACTTCGTACTGTTTCAACATAAATCACTATTATATTTGTAAATATTTGGCAGAATTTTGTATAATACGCTAGCAAAATAATATTGCAAATATTACGTTGAACAGGAAAAAAATATAGCTATGCCATATGCATATATTTTTATTCTATTTACAATGATTTTTTATTGTCTTAAGAAAACAGTTCTTGGATTCATTTTCATCATTGAATATGTTTTCCTAGATTAAAATCAACCGCTGACAAACTTTTCTGGTTTGTTTCACTGCTATTGGGCTAAATAAGAAAATATTTTAAGCAACTGTTGCAATTTTGCAGAGACTCTCTGAGAAATAAAAATGAATGCATGTATGCTTTTGGGTATTTAGATCAAGATACTTGTATTTTGTATAAAGACAGGCCAAGGCGTTCAATATTTTATGCTTCTGTAAATGTTATAAATAAGTAACTAATAAAAGCCATCTTCAATAAATTATTCAATTCCATTCGCAGTGTCAATAAGACATTCGTAACTCCCTAGTTTGCCATAACGGTTACCTCCCGAGTTTCGTTAAGTAATTTAAGTAAATATTTATGTCGCTAACTGGCTTCTCCAATGAATTTGAAATTCAAATCTTGATTCGATTAAAATCCCTACTCGGTTACTGTTGGGTTCTGGTTTGCTTTAAATATCAATAGTCCTTGGCCATTTTGGGCATCTTCAATGCAAATAAATTATATCACAAAAAATTCATGATGTACAATAATGTCTAGGTAGTGGGCATTAAATCCGTGAGTTATATCGTAGAACTAACAGAAGTGTTATGCGTTTATAAGGTTAAATATCGCTATAACAGGGAAGTAAAACATTGTTAAAAAATCTGCGAACAAGGTTGGACTTTTCAGGACGTTCAATAAAGCAGAATGCTAACCATGCCTTATTTTTAACCAGCAATGCCATGGTTAAAAATTGTAGCATTATAATGATTCGGTTGACAAGAATCGTAATAAATACTCCATGGTGTTTACACGACATTGTGTTTAACGCTGACATTACAAATCATTAAACTTGTTAAAATTTTTTCTAATATCGTGAAATCCTTGCCAAGTTTCCTTTTGGATGTCAGAATCAGAGAATGGAAATGTAAGCTAATATCAGGCGGTATAACCGATACATCGTGTACATTGTGTTTAACTTATAATGGCCGAGTACTGCTGGCGCACTAATTGTGCATTACGGGCGGACTTTATCTGTTTGCGTTCGCGTGGGAGCATTTAGGCCTTTGTCATCATTTTGTACGGTTGGAGCTGAGCATTTTAGGCTTAGTGTAATGTTATTTATTGAACTGGAGATGTTTAAAACCTAACGCGGAACGGTTGCGGACTCACGTAATGTATTGTCAACCAAACTATTGTCTGAGTTATTGAGCTGCCATCGAATATACATATATATATTTGGAGGTTTTCCATGCCTCTTAATTTAGTATATTACATAGAATTTTAGTTTAAAAAGTTTTCGCCTCATACGTAATACAGGTAATACGTTAAGATTATTTTAACGTGAATATGTTATAACTCCTCTAAACTTCAGAATAGCTCATCTTCGGACGTATGATCATCAAATTGTCAAGTCAATTTATCAAAAAAAAATCAATAAAGGACAGGACTGTTACACTCGACATAATCAAAGCTAGAAAATAGAGATCGTTGCCCACTGGCTCAGTGCGTTTACAGAACTGACTGTCCGACATGAGGGATTTCTCCGACTGGTGGCACTCGTATTTGATTCCCTTTCGTATATTATATATAAGTACTAGCTGTGCCCGCGATTTCGTACGCGTGGAATAGTGACTTTGAGCAGCATTTTAATTTTCCAGAATACTTTAATTGAGGACCGTCGAGAGTAGTTATATAATATTTGACATTACGATGGTAGCGCAATCTGTCGGATCCAATGTGAAACATTCTAAGATTAAGAACTAGTTAAAAATTATTGAAGAAAACATTTTCCAGTGGAGTAAATTGTGAATCTAAACCATTCTCAGGTCCCCTTGAATACGCATAAAAAATTTCAACAAAATCTGTCCAGTCGTTTAAGAAGAGTTCAGTGACATACACATGCGCACAAGATATATGCACAGTAAGATTTGTAGATATTACACATACCTACATACATTCATATAAAGATATATACACATATTTTTCAACTTTATGTGTATACGAAACCCGATGGGTTATTGAACAGATAGAGCCAATGGAAATTCGTCTGTGGACATGTGGTGCGGTTCTATCAGCATGTGCAGCTATTGACTATATGGTTACACTGCTTGCCAAAATATCTTATTCAGAAAAAATATACCAAACCAAATGTTCGACTATTTAAATAGAAGACACAAAGTGGAGAGCACAAATTGGAAATCCTGAAATTAAACGAGAACAGAATGAATTGAAGCCATGCGACAAAAACAAACAGTAAACATCGGAACAAGTTCAGAACTAATACAGCCCGGCATGTGGGTGCAGTCGGCGTGAATCACTGCTCTAGGCATTGTAACGCACCATGCAGGGGTGTCGCACGTCATAAATATTATACTTGCGCATTTTCACGCTAATCATAAATACAGATTAAACGTAAATTATTTTAAAAGGCATGTTAAATAAGGGTTGATAAGGTTTTAAGAGATAAATAATAATTAAAATATTATAAATGCAAAAGTAACGCTTGTCTGTCTTTTGAGCTTTTATGGCCGAACCCTTTCATCGATTGTGATGAAATTTGATATAGGTATAGTTTGAAGTCTGAAGTAAAATATAATGTAATTTTTCCAAATAAGAGAAAAGAGAAATTTCTTCGTTTTTTAGTAAAGTCAACAAAAAATTTATAATTAATATAGACAAAAATAATGCACTGGAGAATTGGAATTGTTCAATAAACTTATAAAAATATATATATCATATATCTTCCAAGGTTGAGTCACACTATCCATGTTTACCTTAACATTGTTAGTAAGGATATTAAGTAATTTCCGCGTCAATTTTCTTCAACTCAATATTAATCCTTACTCATTTTAATATGTTACCTTAAGCAATAAATTTAGATTAAAATTGGCTCTTACACTATATCATTTAAATAAATTACGCTAGTGTATAGCATTAAAAAAGGTGCAAACATGGGTTCCCGCTACCTGCTGTGGCTTAGCTAAATCAAGAAAAGTACTGGCGTTCTAATACGGACAGTACGAGCGTTAGGGGAGCCGTCACTCTGAAGTAACGTATTGGCTGGATTTCCGTGGTATTCTATAGATATCTACTTTCCATTTTCATAAATATATATATACTTTTTATGTAGTTGAGACTTGTTTTTTGACATTTTTTACAATATAGTCCTACGTATTACATAACTGTATTCCTTATCATGACTAGGAATACTTATCTGAATGAATTAGAAAAAGAAAACCGCAACGCACTTGAACTGGTTGGAATGTGACTGTAGCTCAGACAACCATTAAACTGATGATATAAGCTACTGAGGGTTTCATTTCGAGGGATTCATTGTATTCTTTTTGGCGATAAAAAATGCGTATCGAATTCTTCTCTCCATTTCAATAACTTACCCATAGTATAAATATGTATCATCTGGTTGGATGCTTTATTATTTATTAGAAAAATTCGTTTTCCGTAGAATGAGAAACGCATTTAAGTAACGATTAAATCCTTTGCGCTACTGATCTTCGGTTGTAGCGAATAGTAAATAGATTCGAAAAGCTTAAATCCTAGAGTAATTTTCATAATTCAATCCTTTTCGAATGTCTTTGGTAGCGTTAATCTGTCGATTATCGCCTGATTTAGTGGAGTTAGCATCACTAACTACTACAATTCAACTTTGTAACAAATGTTTCTCTATATACATATAATGTCTCTATATATTATTGTACGTTTATCTATAGCTAGGTTTTAATTGTAAAATGGATTTCATGTCTATATCGAAGAGCATTTCAGCCTAGAATAGTGCTGTCTTACCATGTACTGAATAATGAAAGCGACCGTAAACGTTCATTTCAATGCCAACCCTGGGAATAGTATGATATTTTAGGCGACACTGTGCGAACCTTTGACATGCATTCTCGCAAGCTTTGTTCTTTTCACCAGATGTTAACATCAGCGTTCATTTATTATAATGATGTGATTATATTCAAATAAAAAAAATAATTATCAATGTCTATTATAGTTATATTAAAAGAGTCTTAGATTGATGCATGCATGAACGAGCATGCGATGCTCGTTCATGCATAATTTTCAAAACAGCTCTGTTAAATGTCGATTATACCAGAAAATAAATGAATACGATAGCGAAAAAGAGGATGGAATAAGCGCTTCAAATACGTATATATTTATTACATACTAGTTGACCCGGCAAACGTTGTTCTGCCATATAAATTATAACAGTATTTCTCTTCTATATAATGGACGTTATT
>DWUN01000882.1:0-19206 GCA_018249975.1 Passova gellias
TACTAATAGTGATCTATTAAGCCTCGATATAAGTATCTACCATAACCATTTGAACATGATTAGGTCAATTTGTACTAATATTCTATAATTGTACTGATAAATATTTTTTGAGATTTTTTATATGTACAAACGCTAGCTCTCCGAAAGCTTTTTTACAATAAATGTGTAGTCACGACCTAATAAAATTTCTGAATAATTATAATTTGTCCTAATAAATTTCTCAATAATTATAATTTGACCGACTAAAATTGCTCAATAATTATAATTTACCCGAATAAATACATAATATAGTTCATTGTATACAAAATGCGTGCACACTTCCATTCCACATACAAATCCTGATACGTCGACAATCACTTTTAACTCGCGCCATAACTCAATGATCGCGTGTGTGACCCATCTCTCGAGTGTACGCTCGCCTCCTGCCACATCCATCACGATCCGGAACTAGCTGGCGAGGTCTATCGCGATTGTCAACTCGATGCATTCATGTTATACAATATGCAATAATGCTAGAAAATACTTTAATTGCGATATATGATTACGATGTATGTAAAATTAGAACCAATGTAACATGAACATTTTCGTTATTGTTAACTCAGTATAAGTATGAACGATATAATACTTGTTGAATAATACATGGTTTTGGTTTGTATATATCTCAAACATCGTAGATAAACATAAAAATTGCAACTGAAACTGTTTAGAGCTATCTTCTATCTATCACGGAGTAAGTCCCGTTCCTCTATCCACAATCCCTATCTCGGCTATTTTGAACTACATTCTTGAAACGACGTGCGACTTGTTGTTATAAAAATGTTGTATTGCATTTTGTATCTATTTACTTAGACCGTCTATGGCATCGATATGTTAATAGAAATTCTTTCACCTGAGTACCCACAATCCGCTTAACGTATATACATGCTGACAAGAGGCAAAAATAGGACGGGTTTTATCTTAGGCTTCAATTAATAAATAATTTACGAGGACACTCGGACAGTCAATATAAAGAGGGTCATCTCTTACACTTTTTATCTATAAAAAATGTCATTATCTAAGTACATATGAATATTGAAATTTATAATGTAACATAGCGAGGTTATTAAGTACTGAAATTGCGAACATGACACTTTGGCAGCCGAGCCGATGAGGAACCACAAGGTAAATGTGACACAGATGTTAAATAGATCGAAAAGGCTATGGTGATGATTAATCCTTAAACACTTGCCTAAGAAATGCCTGAAAAGAAATATAGTTATGTGATGATTAATCTTACTACAGATGCAGAAATAAGCGTGCAATTGCTGTGGATGATCCACGTTAAGTAACGCGATTATCTTGTCACTGTGAAAATAAACGTTTCATCAATCATTCGGTTAAGGTAAACAAACATCACGATTGTCTCGATAAAAATGAAGATGAGTCTTTAATTGACTGCAAGCCTATGTCCGACCTTTGTAATAAAATACTAACATGGATCTATGTAATGTATGCAATGAGAATGGTGAGCGGTTTTTTCAACCCTATAATTATGTGAAATGGTTTCGTTTGGATTTCAGCGTGCGAAGGACAAAAGTAGCGATTGTGTAGAGGTTTAAAAGGTTCTGGGTTCTGGGTACAAATACTGGTACGCACGGTTTTAAACATCGCGAGGAAACTTGCACACCCCTGAGATGTTATAAAAATGTATTATGTTTATGTGGGTGTGATGAGTGAAGTCTTCCAATCCGCAGTTGGCAAGCGTTGTAGATACTGAATTTATTACACAATACACAATGCAGAACGTGAAGGAATACATATTAAAGTTATTCCTGTGTTTTGAAAATGCTTACATACCTTCGATTTTCTTCGATATTTGATTAGTTGGAGCTGTTTGTGGCAACCCTAAATATCTTTTAGGATCCTTCGCTGCTCGAATACTCAAGAAAGTAGAGTTTAACCACTCCACACACTGAGCGACATCTGTAACGGTTCCTAGCGCTACTTCGCTGTTCAGATTCTCTGGTAAACGCTTGTGGAGAAAGCTTTGAAGGGGTTCCGTTCCTTCCACCAAAGCTTGGTAGCGGGCCTGTCAAGGTCGCAATTAAAATAATTAAATATGATATAATCATAAACAAAGCTTTGCAGAATTCCTTATAAGAATAATAAATTTCATCTCTTTAGGTTATAGATACTTTTTGGATATAGATACTTTTTAATGTTGTCTTTTATAAACACGTCTGTGAAATATTTAGTAATTGACATAGATATATAGTGTTGAGACCGTTTGTCATTTTGAAAGTTGTTTTAGAATAGATATTTTACAAGTATTTTGAAAATCCTAATAACGAAATGGCTCTTAGTAAGGAAGAGAAAAAGGCTAAGAAAGAAGCAAAAAGATTAGAAAAACTTAAAGCTGAAGCCGAGGCGCGCAAAAAAATCAAGAGAGATGAACTGTACAGAGAAATGGCAGCTCAAGCCCGAAAGCGCGGAGAATTAGATAAAAGCTGGCGGGAAATGATGCTCAAGATCAAAGAACCAGTATTCAGAAAAGATATTGAGGTAATGTGGAAAGTATTTGAAAGAGCGTTCGACAAGAAGAATCACCTTGTAACTTACACATTGAAACTAATGGACACAGCAGATGATCAATTTCAACGCACAGTGGCTAGTTTTTGCGACACAATAGATACAATGATAACAAAATTCCTATCAGAATTAGAAGAATTGTCAAAGGAAAATAATAACAGAACAGCAGCGCTGTTGAAGTCGGGTGAAGATGCTGCAGCACGTATCGCAAGTGACCACAATGCCGCTGAAACACATCTTCAACTGCTACTTTATCACGGCTACACGACAGCTGATAATCTTGCTTGGACTACAAGAGGTGAGAATTTAGTTAAAGAAGATGAAGAGCGAAGTAAATATGCAAATGAACGCGAAAACCTACGCTCATATCTTGAAAATACGTACAATATTATATGGGACGAGTATAAAGCGGTCTTAAAAGCCTATGTCTCGAACACTGCCGATAATCAAAAGGAAGTGCGTAAATTGCGCCGCAAAGAAAATTTAATGGCTGACATAATAGCCTCTCAAGGAAAGAAAATAGCTAATAGCGATGGAATGCTCAAACGCCTTCGAACTGAGCTGGCAGCGTATGAGTCTGGCACTAAGCAAGCAGTATTTAGGGATCGTCGCGATCGACATAGAACTGCCTGCCATCGTTTAAAGAAAAAAATGATAGATGGTTGTAACACTGATACAAAACAAATAGCTAGATTGGTAAAAGTATCTGATAGTACCATAGAATGGTTGCAGTCAGCACATAAGAAGGGTGAAAAAATTCTTCGTTTAGCTGCCTTGTGTAGAAAATATGAAAGTCTAAGGGAAAAAGTTTTGCCGTTTGGTACGGCTATGCCACATTCGCCGACACAGGCGAGCGCGGAAATGCGGCGGCAACATAAAGACGAATCGTTGGTTGTAAATGCTATATCTGCGACTTGTGGGTTAACAAGATTATGGCAGCGAATAGCTAAAGTAGAATTGTCGAGAAGGGCGTTGCTACGTGAAAAATTTTTACTAGAACATGAAAATTCTGTTATATTGGCGAAGATACAAGAGTATAAAGAGAGGAAAATCGGCCCTGGGTCACAAAAATGCATTTGTACACAGCCAGCGAATCAAGGAACTCTTCCCCAACCTACTGCCGTTGAAGGTGCACTGGAGCTTCATAAATATAAATAGACTTTTAACGTTGTGAAGTAATTTTGTCTCTTGTTTGCTACTTCGGTTTCCTAAATTAATGATGATCATAAATCAGTGACATTTATCATAATTGCAAGTTGTCATTTGCCTCTTGTAGCGATGTAACTTTTAATATAGTGACCATTTTGAACCTCAAATAAATTCTGACGTAATATTGACGATTCCTAGAAGTCCCCGAACATTTTAATTTACTTTGTCTCATCGCGGCAGGTCGCATGAGTGTTCGTGTCGCAATGACACCCGTGCAACGCGCAAACGATGCCACTTTGACCTTACCTAGTTTTTGCAGCGTGGAACACGTCACAAGTAAATACAGAGTTTAAAAAAAGTACATAAATGTTTTGATATAACAAACGAATTTGAAGAATATTTTTTCTTACACTATAATTTCAATTATACTTACACATTATTATGTGTATAACATATTCATTTAAATTTAATAACTGCAGTAACGGCTACTACATTACAATCTTTTTGATTTAATAGAAAGAAAGTTTCAACATTCTATTCGGTTTTATGACGGAGATAGCCCTATTAAAGGGCATAAAGCTGTGTAAAGTTACGAAAGTAAAAAATATGCATTCAAAAACATTAAAATTTATATGGTCATATAAAATATTTTTTGAAACACTTCTTAGTACATCTAACAAGAAACAAAACTTAATTCTCTTATTACTTGTGCCACCTCCCATGTATTGGTATTGGTAAATGCAAGTTCATACGGCAAACATAATATTCAAAATGCAAAAAAAAAATATCTTCATAATTATTGTAATTTGCGAATTTAACAAATATGTATTTGATTTTATAAATAGACAGTGTAAGGTGAAATTGTCAATAAAATTTTGTGCAAATAATATTTTCTTGAGTCCTGTTATAGTGGTATGTCGGTGTCGGTACGAGGTCATATCACAGCGATTCGAAAAATCTTAGTTCAACCCGTTGGTCCATTTGTTAGTAAACCTAATTGCTGAGACAAAGAGTATGGGTTTGATTCACACCCAACACAAATATTTGACCTATAAGCATTAGTGGCAATAGCAATGTGGGAATACGAGAATACGCCCACATCTATCTATATAATTTTATGTTTACAAATATGTAAAATATTGTATAATTTATCAGCTCTCTAGTAACTAGGACATAGGATCTATCAGATAACTTTATGTAAAATTGTCTTAACCTTATTATTATTATTATTAGTATAGACACCACGATATTATGATCGTGAAAATTATTTTTTTTATCAAATCATGAAACATTGTGATCATTAAGTAGAAAACAATGACCCATTCATTATAAAACGGTTATCAACATTTATGAGAACATTAGTTAGTTTTATTCGTATAGAATTCTCATGATTGATCTATTAGTACCTAGTTGAGTCTAGGACTGCTAGATCTATGAGATTTCGGCTTACTTTTGTCCCTTACTTTAACTAATGCATAGCATCTTAACATTTAATTTGTGTAATATACCGCATATTTAATAAATAAAAATCACGTCCTTATTTAATAACTGAGGCTATATATTAGGGAAGATTAAACCTATTATTAGAGACAGATGTGAGGCTTCATAGCACAATAAAATTGCTTGGTTCATCGATTTGGGACGGATATATGACGTGCATAATAATTTCTTCAAGTAAATGTACTATTGTCTTTCTGAATTCCTTAAGTCATCCTAGAAGTATCCATCCTGTTGATAAATAGTTAGCAAAGCGTTATTTTTAGCAATGCCCTGAAAAAGTATTGTGATATCTGTTCTGCAATCCTAAAGAAGTGCAATCCTAAATAAGTGAATGAATACTGACTTCGTAAAGTTGAATGGAGGAGGATTAAGGTGACAATGAAATATGGCCTTGATGAATTCAATTAACTAATTTCATTCATTGTAATGCAGTTATTCAGTATATGTGACAAAAAGATGAATTAAAGTTTAATAATTTTAATACACTTTTTTTAAATTATATTACTTTACTATTGTCTTGTAATATTTATGACTAATCTAGTATGCATACAATCAGTACGATAGTCAGTTGATTTAGTTAACCTTCTCATATTATATTGAAAAACAACATCTATTTTATTGCGCAAGCATCTAACATATTTTAAGATTGGTGTTTTCAATTTGCATACAAATCAAGGAAATTTATAAAATTATCCATGAAACAATAAGGGACAGACATTAAAAGGCAGATGGCAATAAAACGAAGCCTTAGTACAATACATACATTTATTATTAATATTTACATTATTTATTATTGGTTTCTATAAGAAATAATTATAAAGTATGATATAATATATTCTATAAATACATACACAAAATACAACGTTATTTTCAAAACTATTAAACAATTTGTTATTTTGACTTATCGATGTTCTTGCTGAGTTTTGAAACTACAATGACCTAACTTTAATATGCGGTTCATACTAGTTTGAAGGTTGAGGGATAGGATATACTCGTATGTTTAACAGGTACCTATGTTATATTTGTCTTTAGTTGCACCAGGTAAAGGAATATTTGAATATTACTCCTTAACTTCGTAACGCTTGAAAATATTACGCACTTTAATGAAATGTCTGTCACAATTTCACATACGGCTTACTGATTCACAAATAGACAATTAAATGAAACCAAGGAATGAAATAATAATGCTAAATACAGGTTACTTACCAACTTCCCTAAGTGGGCTTTCTAATAACAAATGAGTTAAATGGATATGCAATAATGGATGAGGCTTTCAGCGTATGTTTGAAGAGCGTTAGAGATCACAAAACATAAGTGTATGAGTCATTTCCTCATGAGGAACAACGATAGAATATTATGTCACTTTCACTAGTTTTGTGGCAAGGATAATCCTACGAGGAAGAAGGGCGCCCCAGTTCATATAATGAACTATATGGTGACGTGACCAAGTTACTTCGTTATAGGAAACGCTAATTCATGTCATCTTACATTTGTAGAGCTTTGCGTCATGCCCAGTCATACGGTCTGAAAGCTCTCGGCTTCATCACGACACGCGTTGCACTTTATGAATTGTATTATGAATTACCATGTTGATTGCTGCAAACAGTTACCATTTATGTTGATGGTTAATGACGGTTACTTTAGCGTAATTTTACGATTTTAGTTTTAATTTCCGTAAGTGTGAGTGTATGGGGTCTCTGCCTCTCACTATGATAGGAGACCCAGTCCAGCAGTGGACCAACAAAAAAGGTCAAAAAAAAAGAGCGAATGTAAAGGTTTAACTACTGCGCTCTGTAGATATGTTTAAGTAGCCTATCTCATATCTATAACACGCAATATTTTTTTTACACTTAGTTGTAGTTAGTGGTAACATTATAGTTATCAAATACTTTTATTTCCAATATGAAAGTTTGTATTGTAAGCAATTGTTACCGAGGGGTACCTAGTCAAGGTCTTCACAACTACAATCCAAAGATATGTGGAATCCCATAAATAAATTAGAGATTCACGGTCGCACGTTTATTTACTATAATTGCTTGATAGCCGAGAAGCCAAGCATACTGGTCGTTATGAAATAATTACCGACACTCATGACAAAACTTAACATTTACATTGAAAAACACATTTTGCAAACTTGAAATAGCCATGCTTTTAAGTGACCTATTAATTTCCTCCAACTAGGAAAATTAAACAAGTACTTTTATGCAGGAACGTGCAGCTGCGAGAAAATAGTATTATGATGAGTAGATAATAAGTTATATTTATTAAGCCAGGGTTACACTTGTATGATCACATCAGAAAAGCATGCGTGGAAGCGTCCATCACGATAGGACGACGTTGCGGCATCTTCGCAGCGTCCGGGGAGACGTGGGGTGCATATAAGATAGCAACGAGGCCAGGGCGCGACATCAGTTGCCTTTCAGCACTCTTTAGGACACCATTGTCGTCTGGCCAATTGTTCTAACAAGTGTGTGTGCGTTTCGTAGTACATAATCTTACGGTGAGTTTCTGATGTAAAGTAATAACAACTAAAATTGAAATGAAAAATAAGCATTTGTAAACAGTTACTCCAATGTTACAGTGCCATTTAACTTTAGGAAGTCATTTACACAATTAATGCCCGACAGAAAAACTCGTGGGATTTTGTTATTTGCGAAGACTATCAAGTATCAAACTGAGCAAGTAATTTAAATTTTTTTTGTAATGTTTATTTGAACAATAGCCATTAATGGCTAACGACGAACAAATACATTTCATTTTGTGCACAGTATTAGGAACCTCTTCTCGTAACATTTTATCAATCTTATTTTGAATCGAGAGACTTGTTGATTTGTTGTGTTTCACTTTATTAAGTTGGTAAATTTTAATCAGCTTCTAATTTATAATTTTTGACTTCATATATAGTGTTTGAATTATTAGTTCCGACTTATTGCAATTATCTGTTTGCATACTTACAAGCGCAGTCATGAGAATGCCTACTACATATTAAACCGGAGACCAATTTTTTCTTATTGATTGCTACGATTCTTAACAAATTTCATATTACCGTGTCAGTTGTCACAGTAATTTTTGTTGTGCTTGCACAAATCGTTAAATCGATTGTTTTTCCCATTGCCTTGCAAAAGTCGTGTGAATTTGGATCGGCAATACCCTATGATTAATGACATGTTGTTATCAGTGAAATTTCTATATCAACATTGGATCTGTGATTAGCAAAATATAAAAGACTTGAAATATTCTAATCGTACAGGGTTCTATTAAATATTCTTTTATTAAACGTTCTATTCTTTTGTAAGAATTGATTATTCGATTATTACACAAAATACTTTTAAAAAATCGAAATTAAATTATGTATTTGTTAAGCGAAATATTACGGAAAATTGAAGATTCATTTATTTGTTTATCACGCAATGAGTACTGTCTGTCAACATGAGAGTTAAATATCAGAGTAGTGTCAGAAAAGCTTAAAGTCTTAGGTTGTAAATTATATTTTAAACACATGGTTTTTGCGGTAAAATGGGTAATTGACTTCACGCTTCGTTAACTTGTTGTCAGGTGCATGTCGAGAATAGTGGGTTTGTACACTTTGTACGAATACAATATTAGCTTTACAATAATCCCGGCAATAATACTAGACCATTAACGGGTATACTCGTGATGGGTCTCTATAATTGGCTGCCGGTATGAAATGTCAAACGACGCTTGAACAGTTAACTGAAGATGTTATTTATGAGTTACATTTATATAAAACGTATAAATATAATATGTTTGTCCTAAACATTTTTAATGTATTAATAGCTATTAATAGCAAAATGTAAGAGGCATAAGACAGTAAAAACATCGTTTGTAACAGTGTCTCTTTATACCCAAATGTGGGAATTCATTAGCTTTTTTTTAAATAATTCAGCCCAGCAAACAGGCAGACGGGCCACCTGATGGTAAGTAGTCACCGTCGCCTGTGGACACTTGCAACATCCGAGGAGTCGCCATTGTATTGCCGGCTTTTTAGGGGAGCTCTTTTTGCGCCTTTCTTGACGAGCCTCATATCATATCGCTCCGGGAGAACCTCAGAAGGAAGTTCATTAGCTTATGAAGCTTTAAATTTTGTAAATACTTATGATCTTCAAGAAAGGCACGAAAACGGATATCCTACAAAGCCGGGAACGTTTTGACGATTTCTGGTATCTTGCAAATTTCCAAAGACGACGGTGACCACTTCCCATTACGTGGCCCGTCTGTCTGTTTTTTGGGCTTAGGTAGTAAAAAAATTTTGTAAACTAATGTATTGTGATTTGCCAGTACTACGTAAGATTTCTTTTTAAAATTTCAACAGTATATCGAAACGTTTATATTATGTTACAAATTATAAGCCTTCTAATGATATAAATAACACAGGCAATTTCCTTCATTTTATTATTTTACCTTGCGAGGCATTGAATTTTACCGGTAGATAAATAAACATCTTTTGTTTAGAAGAACATTTCCAAGTAAAAATATGAATTAGTCATATTGTAATATTGAATAAAATTATTAATAACGTGATAAAGCGCCAAACATTATGGACCGTGTTCACACGCCAGACCGGGCCGCTATACAAAGCAATTTCCCGTAGGAATCGATCACGCAAGGCCGCGATAATCTCAATTATTGGCGTACACGTTGTTTTATGCAGATTGCAGCCTCCAATGTTGCTGCGTTATTGTTTAATATAATTGCATCGCACCATAGCTACTGCAGCTCGACGATTGGCGTTTTTGAGGAGAGTGGTTGTTACTGATAGGGTCGCGCGTGTTGCATGCCATTTCATAAATCAATAGGCCGGGATATTTGTTTGACGAACTGTATAATAATCATTAGAATATTTAACACTAATAGTCATTTCGCAAAATAATGAAATGAGAAACAAAAATGAAATAATATTTCCATATATACCAGGGGCTAATAAACCTATGAAAACAATGTCTAAATTGTATCTTAGTTGGTAAACAAACAGTTCCATTTTGTATCGACATTTATTATAATAGAAGGTTACGCTATAAGGGTTATATGAAACATAGAGCGAGTGTTTACGGATAAATTTGAAAGGGTCACACAACATTTCTAAAAGCATATGTATTTATTGCGTTGAGACCAATTGGTTTCGAGAGGTTGGCACTCGTTACTTAATTGTTGGATTCTGCGTGACCATTTCACCATCGTTTGGAATTTTATTGTAACTTTAATAACTACATAGATATATATGCCATGGTTTTGGCATTCATTGTCATTGACCCTAGTGATAGTATATTTTAAGTAAATATAACCTGGCCGATACAATTACTCCACAGAAACTAACTCAAAAACACTACGCGAAACTCTTTTGTCTAGGTACTTTGATGCTAAGAAACAAACGATCGAAAATTAATATCTACTCAATATAAAATAATATGAAAATTTATAACGTCTGGTTTCAGGATAGAGAGATCTACTGCCGACTTCTATTGTTAAAATTACCCGGATTTCTATTAAACAACAAAAAATATGAAAGGAATGGAATGACGATAATTTACGTTATTCTATGTAAAATAAATAATGATTATATCACAAGTTCCAATAATTACAAAAGCATACTACGGCGTGTTCAACGTACATAAACGTAAATACGTTAACGCGTTAACAGGTTATTCACCGTTGAGGTTCCTATTAATTAGCCGTGACATGCTTATAATCACAATGTCATTTGCCAATTAAGAAATAATTACTATTGTCTCCCTTTTTAAGTAATTTCTAGTTCATATCACTATTCAAATAACCATGAAATACTTAGTCTCTTATAAGTTGAAATGTAGGTACACAACCATACAGTTAATCCGGCACAGCGATTGGTCCGTGAAAGAGTATAAGACAGAACTATATTTGCAGTAAAATATACGGAGAGAGTCGCCTGGGGAAGGCATAACGATATTTACTTACGTGATATTTTCTATCATTTAACTACTACCGCAGGACGCGTTAAGGAACTTAGTTCCGAAAGTATATCGATTTAGCCGATTTATCAATTTATAAATAAGCGATTTATAAATAAGCGTTAAAAAAAATGTGAATTACACAAAAAAATATCGTTAAATGTTTCACATGGGGGATAGGGGCCAGTTTAAGAGTGGATAACGACTAGTTCTTTATGTATATATATTGTATTGTATAAAATTTGTTAAATGATAATGATTGCGAGCAATTGGTCGAATATAGTTCGAGAAGACAGAGGAATTTTATGTCACACTTAGCGTGTCTCTTTATGGATGTTAATGGATTTGAAGACACATATTTTGTTACTACTAATCGCGGCTAAATGCAGCTTCATTAGGGTCAGGGATAAATCCTTCAAGTTCTAGAAGCAGTAACAAATAAGTAGTCTTAAAAAAATTGTTTTAAACAAAACGTTATATACATATATTAAATAACAGGATATAAAATCCTAGATATAAATATTAGATATATCTACATATATCGATAATATTAGATAGCGGCGTAGTTAATCCTATTTATAAGTGTGTTTGTTAAACGGTGGATGGTTAGATTGCTATAAATAAGTACTAATTTCAGTTTATGTTTTAGCTTTACCATGTTAGATAATAGCGTGTAATATATCGTGTATTTATGAAGAGAGAGATGAATGTTGAGGAAGGAATTCAGGTCTGAGAAGGTAGAGAAATTTTGCACTCGGTGCTTTGTGCCCCAAGACTTGACGTGATATATAGTAATTTTAATATATAAAAATATGTTTATCAGCTCTGTAATTACCATAACACAGACATTTAATTGCTTAATATGGAATCAGATATCTAATGTTAATGCTTAAAACTTTTACATTTAATTATAACATCTATATAGATTGAATTAGCCACATAAATTAAAAATTGATGTTTTTTAAAAGTGAAGAATAAATTATAGTAACATTAAGAAGCTAGATCGCAAGACTGCACAGAGAGGTCACCGCTTATCGGTACAGATCGGGCCGAATATTCAAAACAAAGGATTCGCGAGTCACCTATTTCGTAAGACTCTCTGAACTTATTTTATCGTACTCTAAGCCCGATGTCATGCGCGCCTGATTTTGTATTTCAATACGTGGGTTAAATTTTATCAGCTCCAACAATATTCATTGTTTCAAATACCACCGCGAGTTCAGGATACATGACTATACAGGTATGCCGAGATAGATTTACTAACGATCAGGTGAGGTGGTATATATGAGATTGTATACATATGTGTATGAATATTTTCTTGCTTATGTAGTTAACTTCAAGCTACAAGCTGAATGTAAAAGCTAAATAAAAAATCAAATTAAGTACCGATCGATACTAAAGATTCCTAAAATGTAGAGTACAAAAAATATACCCTACATTTGTGTCTTAAAATTTAATTAAATGTGTTTTATGGGTTCGAAATCCATTCAGGACTTGTGTGGTAACCATGAATCTTTTTTCTGCGTAAACTATCTTAACTACGTTAAGTAAAATTAGTGTGTAGATAAGTATGTATTTGAAAATGTATGAATACGAAATTTATCTGCTGTCCGGTTACCGTAATAAGCTATATCTTATTTGGTATAAGATGCCCGTGTACTTGTCTTAAGATATCATTGATATAACTAATAAAATTTTATAATTATTTGATAGATGGTGTCAATAAAGTGGGTCGCGTGCGCGCTAATGTTGGTGTGCGTTAGCGTGCGGCAAGCCTTATCTGCGCCCGCGCCTCAAGAAGATTCCCCGCCGATGCCAGTAAGTTATTCTTCTGTATTGTATAAGTCATGTAAAATATATCATATAGTACGTTTAAGCATGGACATCTACACACACTTAACCTACCTAGCCGATAACAATTTTTTTATTTTCATACTTATAAAATCTGCAATCCGATAGACCGTATGTTACGAATACTTGTTGGCACAGTATTATGGAATTTTTAGGAAAAGCAAGGTCTAAAAATGCTTTAATATCGTTACCATTATGAATTGGTAAACTTAAATTCTTTTCTTTGTTAATAAGAAAATTTGTTATGATTTACGTTTAGTTTGAAGATCACAATTCAAATTCTATTTGAATTGTTCGTTAAGATCGACGTAAAATTGGAATAATTACTTTAACACAAAAATGAGCGGGAAGTAACGAGATACTTGGTCATGTTTATTCATTGTCATTATTACCCTAATTGATTGCCCAGTAATTCAAACAATGTAACATTTAATTAAGTTTAATACTTAAGTAACGAACTTTAATGTCGATGCCGATTCGAAGTAGCGTAAACATTTTTACTGATATTTTATGTAGCTTCATGATTAATTCAATTATGTATATTATTCTAGCGTGTCTTGGATACTTTTGTTGTTACTTAATGTATGCCTTCTCAGCATTCACACGAATTCGCCGAATCAGGAACAAAGCTTTTCAATTACATAAAAGTTCTGTATTCAAATTTAAACTGACGTAACTAATTGCCTAAGTACTATTTGATTTTGTGTACAGTCGATATAACGATATTCAATTTGATTTCATATGTGTACCATAGATTCGCTTTGTTGTGTAAGTACCTATATGCATGAAAAAAATATAAAAAAAAACATCATATTAAATTTTATAGGATCCTAATAATTAATTCTCGCCACTGAAAAAAAATTATAAGGGGTTATTTCCACTTGATGTTTGTAGAATAACCAGGACTAGTATTGTACATATCCATCTCAAATTATTATCATCCTGTACATTTACACAGCTCAAGAGTAATAAAATAATAAGACTTCAGGTGCTATCATAACGCGATATAATATGTAAATTGCTGTTTCCTACCATTAATTGCAGGCCGATTAGTCTCATAGCGGCTATTATAAGGCGTCGTTCACTCATAGTGCACTAATCTAGCACGCTTGCTTGTTGAACTGCTATCGGAACCATCAGCGGCCATGCATTATGCTAACCATGTGAATATTCGCAGCTCGAACACGCTAATTGGCAGCAATTGCGTTTGGACGGCTTTGTGAGCGCTCCGACGTTTTATCTCACCCCGATCGGTATTATAAAAACTTAATTGAAACACATTGTCTACGCGGAACGCACATTTTAGAAAAATAAACGTAGAATGCAATCGATAACTAACACTAGAGGATTGCGTATCAAATATTTTTCTTAACGGTAAGGTACAAAGCAAAGATATAAAGA
Source organism: Passova gellias (assembly GCA_018249975.1). Classification (NCBI taxonomy): domain Eukaryota; kingdom Metazoa; phylum Arthropoda; class Insecta; order Lepidoptera; family Hesperiidae; genus Passova; species Passova gellias. The sequence continues at coordinate 14,415 of DWUN01000882.1, forward strand.
CAATAGTCGATATTTTTTCCGTCAATTCTAATAGAGAATTTCATAATACTAATGCTTTTTACAAACTCTTTTATAGTATAGCATTATATATTGTTTTTTCAAGGAAATTTTATGTGTTCGTTTTAAATTTCGACAATACAGTCTAATAGACGGACTGAAGAATTTTGTTGAATTGTTACTCTCTCACGCAATATGCGTAAATTAATGTTAGTCGCGGGAGCTGCGAGTTTCTTGGTCTCTGTCATTAGTATTTTGCAATTCCGCGATCTGTTCAGTCGCAGCCGTAGCGGCGCTTGAATGGTGAAATAATAATTAACGTCAAGTAAATTCAACGTGCAACTGGAAAACATAGCCGTCTCCTTGACTCAGCCTTGCACCTCGTCTTTAAAAAGTAATCTTTCACCTAGAAATAAACAAATTTAAAAGTATTTTTTCCACGACGTCGGTTTTATCTACTTTATCTTTAGCATTTGTTTTGGATTTACCGCTTATAGCGCCAATACGGTTTGCGAATTGCAGGCGATTTGTAAAGTTAAGCGACACTTTAATTTACGTTTTTTTTTCGACCCTTTTATAGGTCCAATGCTGGACTGGGTCTCCTCTCATAGTGAGAGAGATTTAGGATCATTGATATGAATTAATCTGACTGTTTCAATTACGCTAATAAAGTAATGACCTTCTCATTTTTCAGTACGAATACAAATATGACGTAGAAGATCCAGAGAAGACTCTCTACTTTGGTGCGAACGAATCAGGGGACGCGCAAGGCAAAGTTGTCGGTGGTTACAAAGTTCTCTTGCCAGACGGACGACTTATGACCGTGGAATACACTGTCGAAGGCGACAGCGGCTTCGTGCCTAAGATCAGCTTCGAAAATAACGCTAATCCATTCGGTCAAGGAAAGTAACTCGATTTGTAATATAGTTCAATGTATCTCAAACTTATAGCCTGACGAATTACGTGATATTTTCTACTAATGTAAACCAACATGACATCGAGGTTACAAATTATCCTGAGATGAGTAAATAAAATTTAATCTAGTTAAGCTCAATGTATACGATCTACATCCGTATGACGGAATCGATTATAGAACCAAATTGATTGTTTAAAGTTGGCGACGACCAGCATATGTAGCCGTGGACTTTTTTTCATTAACCACTTTGGGCAAATGTTTAGAACCCCGAAGTCCATAGGTCTTGTCTTTATATTATCGATCAATGTATAAAATTTCCAAATATAAAACCATAATTACTTTCTAAAATTTGAAACAGTTGTCAACCTTTTTAGTATCATGTGACAGTCGATACGATTCTACTTATCCTTGGCTAGGACCTTCATTATTTTATAAGCGAATGTGTTCTCTAAACTTACTAAAAAGTATTACGATACATTATTTAATTGGTATTGTGTTTGCCTCGGTTTGTTTCTTTTGAATGAAAATTCTTTTTGAATATTGATAATTGCAAACCACGTGGATTAGACTTTATGTGGAATGTTTACCACAACTAAAGAGACAATCCTTTGAATTACTATCATCCATCTTTCGAACCAGTTATATGAATTTATATTAAGGGGCAATCCCTTAGATATTGGTAAATGTTATTATTGTAAGTATGTCGACTTTGTGTTTGAATTTCAATGTAAATTATTCGTATAAGATTATTTTCAAATACTGAAAGTTACCAGATCTGTGATTGACTACAAAACAGGCCATCTTTGCCATGATTATAGCGAGGGATTATAGTACCTTATTTGTTTGAGTACATAACCATTATATCGTGATATTATTTGCTTAGCATAGTGTTCTTACTCTGTGTACATTTTATAAGCAATAAATATTTTTATACGAACAATAGCCTTGTTTACTTTTAAACCATTTCACCTGTAGTCGTATTTACAATAAGTGTATATGATTGTCACATGTTAATGTTAATTTATGCAATACATAAGTTAAAATGATTTGTAGTAATTCATAAAACGTAGGTACTTGTTTCCTAGATTCCTTGAGGTGTTTTACATGAACATAACATTTCACATATCAGGATACAAAATGATTATGACATCAATGATGCCATGACAAACTATTCATATTACCAAACTTGATACAAACCAATAAAATAAGAGGTAATGAGTTAGAAATTGCGGATCTTAGAAGTACAGCGCTAAAACAGTTATTAAAGTCTTATTCAACCAAAAATAGTTTTTAAGGCTCAAATTACGATAATAAGGAAAAACTACCTACGTAAACAGTCTTTATTTAACGCTTCTATGACGATGTAATGTGAAAGATGTAGAAGCTATATGTAAACAGGCATATAATTAAGTTGAGTTGGAATACCTTATCAGCCATACGCGTCATAATAACTGCAGTGGCTTCCGTGTCGAATTGCGGGCGACCAGCACGACCAACCATTTGGAGAATTGTACTAATGCTGTATTCCTTAAACAAGAAATAACTGATTATTTATCCCACTTTTTTGTTTCATCATTCTATATATAATGTATTGTACATATCTCGCTCGTATTATTAGGCAATTCTAATACAATCAGACCTTAGCTGTACACAGGTGGAGTGGTAGTGGGTGGCGGTCTGAGAAATAGTTAAATAGTTTCAGGTTGATAGTACATTTAAATGAGATGGGACATGGGAATGGGAATTTATATATGACATGGGAATAACGATTTTATTAATACGAAATCATGATAGCGTGATTCAATGAACAAATCAACGCCATCTAGTGGGGCGGTTCAAAAACAAAAAAGCCGTTTCTTTTAAAAAAAATCGTTCAACTAAAAGAGAAAGTATAAAGCTATACGAAGGGCTTACTTAATAACAATAAATGACGATGAAGCTCACGAAATGATCAACGATGTACTCAATTACCTACATTTTTACGAATCTTTTCAAATCAGACACACGAAGGAGGAATGTATAAAGCGCAGTAGTCAAACGATTAAGTACCTGATAAGCTCCGTTCACGTATTGCTGTGTATTTTTGATTATAACCAAATGAGCCGGTAGGTTGACGCCCATTGCTGAACGAAATACGGTAATGGTCAGTGAAACAGACAAAATTGATTATAAAATAGCTGAACGATTATTGTATAATTTACATCGTTTTTAAATGCTCCTAGGCGTAACACGCAACTATTAGAATTAAGTTCCTTTGTAGATCTTTCTAGCACTGTCTTGCAAATTGCAATGTCTTCTCAAAATTGGTATAAGCAAGCAAAAATAAACAGTGCATGCAGAACGTGCGATGTGAAATATTTTCCGTCGTGCCGTGAGAGCTTTATTGGAGAAAGCTTTATTAAATTAAAGCTTGAGGTTAAAGGATAAGTTACACGGAAGCGTGTTTCTGGGAATGACCGGATAATCTGCGGAAGGTTTGGCGCATTGCTATCATCAGGCAATCGCCGCGCGTCACGTTGTGTTTCAGACTCGGCTATCCGAGCATCACTCGGTACAGAGCTCCATTTCATATCAAACGGATTATGCGAGGTCAAAGACATGAGTTCTGATAACGATACACACTGTAACGGTTTAGCATAATGTAACGATCTGCATTTAATCTCTGAGAAAGCAAGTGAACAGTACTCGAGAAAACGGTTTCGTTTTATATACGAGTATGTATAGTTTAAACAAACTTTTCCATACATGCTGAATCACGAATCGTGCAATATAGGAAGTAAAATGAAATGATTAAAAACTAGCATAATAGCAGAAGCATCTATAACATAGGGAATCATAAGGAAATGTTCATAATGGGACATATACAAGAAGCATGATAGGATAAAGTTACGAAGATCAAGGATAAAGCTACTTGTTTATATAAACATTATCATATTCATTGAGAATGCATAAAAGATTATAGATGACAATTCAATAGAACATCAAATTCAACTTACAATTAGTTAATAATAGTAGAAAATATGTGTGTATATTGCACAAAGAGATAAAATGATCAGAAATGGTAGTTGAAGATCCATTTAAATCTTTGCCTACCTAAAGTGGTCGTCGTGATTAGAACTGGCAGCTCTCTGTTCCTGAACGCGAGTTCTATGTTCATCCTTTCCTCGTACAGTAAGCCAGCATGGTGACAGCCCACTCCGTGGAATATTAAAGTCTGCATGATGAATAAGTGGACTTTCTATTCAATACTATTATAGGACTTTTTTGCTGATAGCACTTAAAGGTTGTTCATAAGCAGAATAAAGTGTTAATGATATTTTACACTGGAACTCCCATTCTGGTTATTTTTGTGTGATAATTACGACTATTCATTGAGTTAATGTTTAATTTACCCGTTGTGTCCCAAAATCTCAGCTATTAATTTTAGTAGCAGCTGTTAAGGCGCAATTTCTGGAGCCTTAACTAATTCTAGATACTTTAATAATATCTACCACGTTGCAGTTTTCCTTATTGTATCTAGTGAAATTAAGACCCTCTACAAAATGCGAGATGGCATTGTTTAATAAATGTTTCCTTTGCACATACTCATATAAATCCGTTTTCAATATTAAAAATTATCGCAAGTACACGGTATGCATACCATGAGCTAAGATACGAGAAACATTTATTTTCTTAACAGTACAACGTTGTAATATAACCCTGACATACGAGTGAGATTAAGATCAATGAAGAGTTCACTTTCATTTTCACGGTTAGTTAGCTGTATAACGATATGTATCCACCAAACATACGAAATGTTTCAAAATAATAGCAACAATAGCTTATTTAAGAGCCAAGGACTTTACGAATAGAATTATTTGTAGATTCAGTGGATAGGGA
>DWUN01000883.1:0-19201 GCA_018249975.1 Passova gellias
TGCGAAGGCGGCTTGGTTACGGAATGACCGACCTGAACGGGCAGACGACGTTGACGGTTGTGTCAATTTTCATACATTCCCACAAATATTATAACTGTGAAAGTAACTCTGTCTGTCTGTATGTCTGCTACGATTTCACGCCTAAGCCATTGAAGCCCAATTTTAATGAAATTGGATGCAGAAATATTTGTGACCTTAGGAAAGGATATAGGCTACCTTTTATCGCGATATATTTAATAGCATAGGTACTGATATTAATATGTCTTATGATTAACTGTATATCTTCGCAACAAGGGGAGGCTTTGGAACAACATATAGCATACATGTTATCCTAGAATTCGCGCGGGGTCGTTATTTACGTGGGAAAAACTTTGCGACACATTAATTTCCATGCGGGCGAAGCCGCGGGCAAAGCTAGTACAGTTATAATTTATATGGCAGAACAACGTATGCCGGGTCAGCTAGTTTATAATAATCGCATGTCTAAATGAAACATATAACTTACACTTAAGTAGCTTTTACATTTACTTGCACTTTCGAATATTAGAAAATATTTACTAACCCTTACGAATACTAGATGCACCTCAGTTTTTATACTACGAACGACGACGAAGACCCAGAGGTATCCAAAAAAATATTTTATGCTTACCTAATACATTCATTCGTGCAGTGAAAAGTCCCTTGCCCTCCTCGGAGTAGAGACGGTAGATGAACTCGGTATTATAGTTGTCGTTGGCCTTCTCATTGCGCAGGATCAGGCCTCGCTGGATGCCGCCCGTCATCTTCGAAGCGATGTGGTACACGTCCTGCTGGAGGTCCTTGATGGAGAACTTCTCTTCGTAGATATACGCCGCGTCGGCGCCGCCGGCGAGACCTTGGACACGTTGTTTCTATATATCTAGGCTTATCCAATGTATCAAACATTGGGGATGCCATACAATAAAATGCTTTCCAAACTGTCATAGCAATAAAACGATCCTGAAAATTTGCTAGAAATATGAATATAGCAATATGTTTCCTGCATAAGTGTCCCGTCACCTTTCGCTTGGAGAAAGTTTAATTTCAGACGATAATACTTATTCAAGTCAGAGATCATTGTCACACAGTATAGGTGTTGGTTTCTCATCGAATTTTTTACGTCTTTTCATTTTATTCCAACTAAAAATTTGTTTATATTTCTTAATTGTTTATTTATTCTTGTAACACGTACCCGCTAAAGTGGCCAAGTATCCACAAAAACCCCCCATGGTCTCTATCACGAACACACGGCGTTTGGTTCCCTGTGAATCAATGACACGCCAACAACAGATGTTAAAAACGTCAAGGATATTGGTTTTTTTCTTGATATACAATAACCTAAAATGTGTACATAGAACCGTGCGATTTGAACCTAAAATTATGTACAATATACCAAGAGCTGTTGATGAGAAAGATTAGAGAGATAAAAATTTTGTATCAACTAAGTATATGATTTTTTGTCATACTCGTATAACAGGCACGAGTTGTTCAATTGAGTAACAGAAAATATGATTACAGCCATTCGTAATTCGGTTCTACTACAGTATATAATGTAATGTAAGTATAATGAATACATAAAAAAGAGTAACGCAGTGGCCATTGATAGCTTCACACTAGAACGATCTATGTGACTGCTATGAGCACGTAAAGAGCGGCAAATGTGACACACACACACACACACACACACACACCCACGCACACGCGCACGCACACGCGCACGCACACGCGCACGCACACACACACACACACACTCACACGTGAACGACAGCAAACGACAAGCAGGCTACTATAGACTAGTGTCATGGGCGACCTGTGCGGACTGGCGGATGCGGTCGCAGATCTCCGTGATCTCGTTGAGCGCGGTGTCGGCGCCCAGCGAGAAGTCGGTGCCGGGTACGTTGTTGCTGATAGTGGACGGCACCACTACCAGCGGCAAGCAGAACTCCGGGAACTGAGCGCGGGAGTCGTAGATTTCCATCGCAGCTTGGTATGCCTATGCGAACGGTCACGATATACGAATAATTAGAACTCCTTTCATGTAAAATAATAATTCAATAAAATGTGGGACATTCTGTTCATACCTACATTGAGACCGGCCAATGGTGTAAATTGCTCGTACAAATGCATTAATAATGCAGTAGTAGTAGTGATGTCTGTTCATCGTGTTACAATATGATATGGTCTGTCCTAATAAATAAACAGTGTCTGCAAGCAAACCTCGAATCCACCAATGATGAGAAGACCTTGAATGTTGAACTGCTTGATGCGAGCGGCAATTTCTCCTTTCTTGTCCCCGGGTAGCGTGCGCTTCGTACCGAGGAACGCACCACCTTGACCCACCCAGCCTGTTACATCAGACCTACAAGAATTTTTTTTTATAAAACCTATCTATTAGAGAGCTCAATACATAGTTATGCACATATGTGTGTGTCTCAATCGGATCTACGGGATGACATGCATGGGTGACATTTAGTGGCAAATATTTATTCTTAAAAATATATATACATATATTATTATTTTTGCGCTTTGGAGGAAACGTTAAGCAGTGGGTTCCGGTTGTGACCGTTAAACGTCGTCCAAAGCCTTAAAAACAACTTTAAAACTTCGGACGTCCAGACCAGCCACTGACCCGTATCTCTGCCAAACCCCCGCCATGTGGTGAATTATGCTCCAGGCACATTAGCAAGAGCGACCCGTACCACGGCAAATGAATGGAAAGCGTCAGTTAGGAGACGGCACCATTCCATCACGTTTATTCATCTCCGCGTTGACATCGTACCATTCCATCTTGACGATGTTGCCGCTCACGAAGCCCTCCATGCCGTCGTGTATTCCGAGCACGGTGTCCCCGCGGTAGATGCAGTTACGCACGAACGAGCGCACGGCGGCGTTCATGCCGCACGCCGGCGCGCCCACGTGCATCACCGCTAGTGTCAGCCCCTCCTGCGCTCAAAAAGGAAACATATCATAAGTTAACACCTACTTTTGAGTTTTATTTCGTATTTTTACTGCAGCAAAGCACATCTGTAAATATCACCACTGTCTTTCTTTTTATAATTTTTTTTTATCGACCCTTGTGTTGGTCCACTGCTGGTCTCCTGTTATGGTGAAAGGGATTTAGGCCATATTTATTTTATAGTTTCTATTTTTTTTATACTGTTTTAAGCTGTGCTGTGTAAAGCTTATCTTTCACTACAATCATATGTCCATAGATAAAACAAAAAAAAAATTTCAAGTTGTTATAGAAATACGAAATTCTTCATTATGTAAGGTTTTAACATACCGCAGGTTTTCCCGATTCATCGAAAGCCTCCTTGGGCGGCTTCAGACGGGTCAACATCTTGTATGTCTCCAAGTTGCGTGCAAAGCTGCGCCCGCGCAGTTGCACAGCAAGGTCCCAGTTTTTGTCTGCCATAGCCTAAGAAAATATACGAGTACATTCTCATTGTACAATTTTGAGTCATTTGCAGTGAAGTAAATACAAATCAAATAATACGAAATATTTATATACGTTATACTTGTCAATATAATATGTATTAAGTATTTTAAAATAAGTACAACCAGGATGCATGCAAATGAGTTATTATTTTTGTATGAGCGTAACTAATTGCTCATAAGCTCATAACAGGTTGAACATATTTTGGGTTTAATGTGAAGTCTACACATTGTAGTATGAATGCATGGATGCTGCACCATGTAACATTTTGTGATATACTCGTATGTGTGTAATGTGGGATATTTCGCAATCGGTAGAGTCAAGCCATTATTACCTTATCATACCTCTCTCAATACATATAGATGTAACCTTTTATATCTTATCTAAATTTCATTAATTATAGTCAGGAATTTTTAATTGCATTTATGTAAATAATTCACTATGTTGACCTGAGCTACAGCCTTGGTGCGTCTCACGCACTCCATGAGCGGCAGCCTCACGGCCTGATTGCCGTCCAGCGACACTACGCAGGGCTCCGTCTCTGGCGTAGCCTCCATCAGAGCCATCACCGCCTCCGCTCCCATACGGCAGCCCTATAACGAATCTTGTTAATTTAAAGTAATATTCCATTTACAGCTTGAATTAGGCACTGAAATATGGATGAGAGCTCGCAATCGAAGGAAGTTCATGCGTACATCGTAATCAAATACCTTTGTTTTTTTTACCAAAAAAAGCCAGTCAAAGTGATCTGTATCAAAATTGTAATAGTCGCAATAAGGTCTAGAACTCACCAGGATCCTGTCAAAGGCGGAGGGCGAGCCTCCACGCTGCACGTGACCGAGTACAGTGATGCGCGTGTCCTGCTGCAAGTTATCCACCACCACCTTCTTCACCAGTTCGGCCGTGATCGGCTTGCCTTCACGGTCAATTGCACCCTCTGCCACGATAATGATGTTCAAACGCTGACCCGATTTTCTTTCCTATATAATACGATGGATCTATTTAAATATATTGCCGAAAACGAATCTGGACATCTCTATTTATAAAACCGTAACATTTATTGCTGTATATATATATTTTTTATGAAGCTGAAATTTTCCAAAATAAGAACATAAATAATATTTATTATTAAAACAGCATGCCTTAAGCTTACAGAGAAAAGGCTTCATGCATAATATTAATCATATTGCAATATCTTGAGTGTTCTTTAGGCGTTTCTTTAATCTAGTCAAAATAATAATCGACATTGTCTAGATCTATAAAGAAGGAAGAATATTAGTATGGAATTTAATATCAAGAGATAAAAAAATTCTTATTATTAACATGGTATTGTGAAATTAGGTGAGTTAGAAAATATAATTAGGGTATAAATTATAATCAGGAATGAAGAAAGAACCGCATCCAAACAAAAATTTGTACCTGTATGCTAAATATAGACCAATAACACACAATTGAAGCATATGCCGCCAAAGCAATTGAATAAATTTACAAGTTTATTATAACTAAAAGCAACCACTCCAGATACTTATGCCGTGTTTGTTAATAGTTTTAAATTGATATTAATGGCAGTCTGTGGCTTTTAAAATTATAGACAAATCATTTCTAATAAAATCCAATTATACCAATTTAAAAAACTCCAGAGTTATTATTGTGTGTTATATGTGTACAGTGCCACTCAATTAAGCTTGCGTACCTGCGCCAATCGTTTGCAAAGCTTTTCAACCCAATTATTGGGAACAGGGTCCTCAGGAATGAATACTTGATCTGCCTCGCTCGCCAGAGCGGCCACTAATGCCAGATAACTGCAACAAGCAGCGTCCGACCGTAATGGACCATGCAATGATACCCGAAGTCTTTTAGAACCCATCACAACACATACCAGTTCAGGTGATGGATAAACAACAATTTGGAATACTGTGATTTAACAGACATCAATATACGAGTAATCAATAGAAACTGCCAATACATAGAAAAGTATGAATATGATAAATACGACATGTGATCCTGCTCCCAGTGAATAACTAATATTCATCAATTTCTTGCCTCAGCTATTTTTGCACACATCTTTTTATCCCAATTGAGAGGCGCTGGGTCTTCGCAAATGAAACTATAAGTAGCATCCGTACAGAGGGCGGTGTAAACTGCAAGAAAACTAAAGGGATCCTTAATATTGTGGTGAATACATATAATATAGTACAGAAGGGAATTACAAGAGGTGGTGAATGGCAAGACAAAGGACTAAATATTGCTTGCCTGTTCTAACTTATCGCAAAGTTTATCTCTCCAGTCAACTGAAGGCGGCGCCTCGGGGATAAAGACAAAATCAGCTTCTGATGACAAGGCTGTGACCAGAGCGAGATATCTATAGCAATAAATTTTTGTTATAAAATTCTACTAGCTCTTACATTTACCTGCATAATACTACACTCGTTTCATTTGATTGATAACAAAATACTTACCACCATCTGTTATCATTGAGCATACATTCATAATAGAGAAGAATTACAAAAATCTATTATTTTAAAATCGTAACAAGTGATAAGTTTTGATAAGGAGTATTTTTGTACATTACAATAAAGTTGGATGTGCAGAACCAGCAAGATATCAATTAGAACAATATTTTTATTTACTTTAAATGTCACGATACTTGTATGTGTTTAAAATGTTCATTCTTACCCACAGTGCCTGCCCATGACCTCCATAATAAATGTTCTCTGGTGGGAGTATGCAGTGCTGACAATAGCATCAATGGCTTCAATGATACGGTGCAAGGCTGAATCAGTTCCTATTGTCATATCTGTTCCACAGAAATCATTGTCGATGGAGCCAACCTGCAAATGTAAGCACCTAATTTTAAAATCGATTAAGAAGTGATTGAAATAAAATTGGTAAAAATTATAGTAATTATTTAACATTAAATGACAATTTTTCAACCAGACATACATTTATTAACTATATTTATCATGTAACATAAGAAAGTTATGATTACCATTCCAGCAATATGTAAAAATTTATACTTTTCTCTTTGGTCCTTTGTGATTTTGTTATTCTCAAGTAACTCATCAAGTAAGCTGGACCATTCTTGGCGGAACAGATTGGCTCCAGTCAGTGATCCATCACCTCCTATGACTACTAAGTTTGTGATGCCGCGGGTCACAAGGTTGTAAGCAGCCTTTAAACGTCCTTCACGTTTTCTGTAGATTATTGAAGTTTTAATATATAATTTCTGAATTATACATTTAAAAGTAGTGAATATTATTAAGTGAAATAAAGGTATTTATTATTGTACATGTCTGCAACTCTTTCTGTGTCCCACTGCCTAGGCATGGGTTACTCCAGCAATTGCGAAAACCTGGAGTATACTCTACCACAGTGCATCGGTGCAGATTTTTGCAAGCTTTGGTTTTCAAGAAGAGTTCTTTCATAATTAATATATATTAGATTTGTAAATCATACTCTATTTACTTAATTCATATATTATTAAATATTATAAATTTGGCTAATTTAATAAATGGTAAAGTTATACATGATAGTACATGGAGTACTCATAATTAAGTATATTTTTTTTGGTAAATATATAATTTTGGCAGACACAGTCGAGATCATGAAAGTAATTGATCCTAACTTTTTAATATAAGTACAAAATTCATATAGTACAATTGTTATAGTAAATTCCTGGATAGGACAGGACATTAAGATAGCTTCTTCTCTTACTTACATGAAGTCCATACATCTGGCGGACCCAATGATGGTACCACCCTTGTGAATAATAGAGCTCACTGAGGACCAGTTGGCTTCCTCAATATTATCCCCGCCATCTACCATTCCTTGGTATCCTTCGCGAATGAAATACACTTTACATCCCAAATAAATGCCCATTCGCACTACCGACCGGACGGCAGCATTCATACCCTGAGAATCGCCACCGCTCGTAAACACGGCGAGGCCCTTACCCTTGTGAGAACCTCGCTCTATAAACTTTTGAGATGAAGATCCATCCATCTTCACGCCCTAATAATTATCTATTAGGTACCTACAATTTTAAATTAACAAATTATAAATGATAATGTACACAAAGAGTTACAACATCAAATTATAGGTATTAAAGGTACGTATACATGTTATAGACCAAATTTTTAATAGATAATTTCTACGCACCAATATAAATTTTAAAATTCCCAAACAATTTAAACTATCAGTAGGTAAAGGTGAACTTCACTTAGCCAAGGTGACCTTTATTTGACGTTTATGACATTGACAGGTTACAAGAAGCGTATGATCTGTCAGCGCCGCTAAAATGTTATTATTAAGATTTGTTATAATAATTGTTAGTAATCTGAAAAGGAAACAAATATGAAATGTTAAGTACTGTTGAGCAGCTAAAACATGTCACTGATATTTGGTGATTGTTTTCCAAATATATGATAATAATAAGGTAGAAGATTATCTTGGAAATTGAACTATTTCGTAAAAGCTATATGATACTAATAATTTACGTACTTGTATACTTTGGTAAATTATTATTATACCATCACGAAAGGTCCCTAACGAGGTAGGCAGAAAGCACCAAGTGGCAAATATCTCTGTCCGTACAAACCTGACGTGTTTCATGATACATTCATCACTCTGTTCATCATCCATCCATGCCGGCTTCGGAGACTCTTGACTCTTTGGTAAATTAAAGCTTAGAAAAATATTGGCTATTGTGACTCATTTTGGTTTCTTACCCATTTGAATAAGTGTGAAGATTAGACATTAAATCTTGAAATGTCGTAATTTAATGCGTAGATCTATTAATTATAAGCATTAATATTTGATTAAATACATTTTTGGATTTGTTGCCATAAGGAAGAAAAATATTCAACTAAAACAACAGAATCCAAACCGGGCGAATAAAAAAAAGCTAAATTACAGAACAGAACAGACTGACAAAACAATAAATAAATAGGGAATTCTTACACACCATCCAAATGAAATCTTGATAGAAAAGTGAGATATTTCTTTACTTCATTATTTGTGTTGTGATGTTATGCATTGATTTTATTTTTGCATTACTTCAGTGATCTGCATCAGCTCAGCTTGCTAACCAAATAATTACGCTTACCACCCGGACATTCAACAAAATGTCTGCGGAATCAGATATGGAATATTCGGACAACGATGGCGATGACTACGATTACTACGGTGGACAGGATGATTGTGACATGGAGCAGGTGGATCGAAGCAAAGCGGACTCTGAGTACTTTTCATATTCGTGCTTGAAAGTCGAAGAGGTCGAGAAATTATTGAATGAATCGATCGAGTTGCTCAGTGATAGCCTTCAGATTACGCCGTCACTTGCTAAAGTTTGTATTGGTTATTGGTTTTGTTATGGTTTTCATTATGTTATTGACACAATTTTTACCTGAAACTATTGTTTATAGGTGATGTTGCACGCATATGAATGGAATGCTCAAGAGATTATAAATAAATATAAGGAGAATGCTAACGAGGTATTGGTGTACAGTCGCGTGAAGCCGCGGTCGCCGTCGACTCAGGCGAGCAGCAGTCGCACGGTCTGTGATGTTTGTGCAGGCAGCCCTCCAGTTGAAAACTACAGTGCCTTGGCCTGTGGTCACTACTTCTGTAATGACTGTTGGGGAACTCATTTTGAAGTACAGATATTGCAGGGAAAGTATACATTTAATTATTCAAAAGTTTCATTGAAATTGGTTGAACTTTTGAATGGTACTACATACACTAATTGATTTGATTTTCAATGTTTAAGTCATGTTCATAAATCTTTAATACTCTATAAAGAAAGTAGTACTGATAGCCTAGTAGTTTATATTTCAGCCGTACACTACACAGGCCTGTGTTTTATATCCTGGCTCACACTTTTGACTTTAAAGAGCTATGCTATGTGGTTGCTTTATAATGACTAGATTATAAACTTATAAATAAAGTAACTACAGTATCTTTAAAACACAGTAAAACTGGGATTGTTACTTAAGCAAACATACACCTCTGTAATTGTGAAAGAACATTTCCAGCACAGGGATTTGCAAAAGTTGCATTCAGTAAGGCAATTCATTAAATTAGTAAAGTGTAATCAAAGCAAAGCGGACTGCCTCGTTGGTCGTGCGGTTGCTAGCGCGACTGCCAATCGGGAGGTCCTGGGTTCAAATCCCGGGTTGGTACTGCTGGAATTTTTCTAATTTAGAATTTCTAGTAGTGACTCAGAGTCTGGATGTGTCCTGTGCATGGCAATAGGCTCACCACCTATTCCATTGTGGGACTTAACGTAACTGGTGAAATGTGGAGGCGTACTACACTCCTCTGCCTACCCCATCGGGGATTACAGGCGTGATGTTACATAGTCCAAGCCCTATTTTGCCTTTTACGGCGTACAAATTCAATCATCAGTGAATCTTTTGTAACAATAATTGGAATGAAATATAGCAAATTAAACAGAAATACTTCGGTTGCGAGTGACATTGTACAATTTGACAGTTCACTTTATTCCGTTGCACCAACATGCCACCATGCATAATATGCAATATAACAAAAGTATGAACTACGACCACGCAGACTACCAATAAGCTGATCGTTAATCTCAATACAATATAAACACTGCACAAGCAACAACAACAACAGTAATTATTTCGGCGAGCTGTCCATTCCGCTTCGGGGTATCATCGCCCACGTGTCTGACACTGGTTACTTACTAACAGTTATTGAATCTAGTTACTAATGACTGGCCTCGTGGTCGAGCGGTTAGTGGTGTTGACTGAAAAAGCGAAGGTCGTGGGTTCGATGCCCATCCAGGACAAACATTTGTGCGATGAGCACATCTGTTTGTTCTGTGTCTAGATGTGATAAAAGTATCAATATATGTATTATATCGTATGTATTTATGTATGTATGTTTATCAGTTGTCCGGTTATTATAAGACAGGCATTTCATTGTCTAATTTGGAACCAGATAGCGGTGTGTGGAATTGTCTAAATTATTATTATTATACTACACGCCTTTTCATGTTAGCGTGTCCATTATCAATTAGTTTTCCAAACGGTGTTGGATGCAATTTTGTATTTACGACTAATTAATTAGACGATAATTGGTTCTATAATTTTCTACAAGAACGTGTGGCCGGTTGAGTACCATTTTGTTTGTTTAGACTACGCTAGCTTAAATGCCACCGAACAAGTCAATAAGTTCCAATGAGTTGCATATAGCAAGGATAACGATTAAAACTTTATATGAGAGTAACGTGACATTTTTTCAAAATTCTAACAAAAAAAATTTGAAAAATATAACTTGGGTAATTTTTTGGAGCATTTTGCCGAAACACCGACAACTCGGCTATCCGTGGATAAGTAATCACAGTCATCTATAGCAATATCTAAAAACAGTCAGATAAAGATTAAGGTTCAACGAGTTTTCTAACAATCTCGGCAGCATCGAGAGGTTGGTGAGCTTAACATTGAGTTATCATTCCGTTTGTGCGGTGTTAAATTTGAATTGAACAACAAATCTCACGCGGATATCGCGCGAAGGCTTGTTGGTGCCGTTAGCGAAACAAGTAGTGGCGTCTCGCAAGTATCAATAACAGTTTCGGACGGAGTGTCCCGCGCGGCCATGACTCACGCGGCGTCGGAGCGGTGCGCGCTCGAGCCTCCTTTTGCTATGTGGCGCGCTATCGCTGTGTCATTTTGAGAATTAAATAAAATATTATTTTATATATAGAATTGTAATGCAATGTCAATGAACTACGCTACCGAGATACGTGTCATGGCTGAAGACAAAACGCCAGGCAATACTTTTCTTTGCAGTACATAAACATTACATTCTAAACATATCTATTGCCTAAATATTTGTGGCGTACTGGTTGCATAAATTATTTTTTCAAAAATTACATTCCAATTATTTCATATTTATCGTTCATCTTTTATTTTTTATCGTTATTCGACAGAAAATCTTGGTTTAGCACAATTCGTACTCACATCAGCAAATTAATATTTTAAACTGTTTATCAACAATAGAAAGAAGATTAATACAAGTGGAGATTATTTTTTTCGCATCCCGCATACTATTAGAATGTTATTAGAAACGAAATAAGTTTGTTCCCATTTTTTTACTTTTACGAATCATTTCAGTCACGTTTACAAAGTGCGTACAATACATACATCTAACGTGTGCTAGCTATCAGGCATGCTCTTCTACGACAGAATGCAAAAGACAATAATATGTTTTATATTGACTTTCTCCTATATTTTCAGGAGGCATGGTTTGTTTGGCGTACAATTGCCTCTACCTTATGAGTAGTAGACCCTATAAATAGGTTGTAAAAAACCAGTCGGCCGTCCCCGCTTGTTATGGCGACGATGGAATTGCCACTGCAGCTCACCTTACCAGTATGTTAATAGTAATTATTTTCTGATGTTAATTTGTACAATATGTCGCGACGTATGAATTGCTGCGACTTTTATAATTAGGTTTATTGTTTATTGTCCATTTAGATAAGCACTTCTTTTCGCAATGCTATAAACTGCTTAATTTGCTATCGGTGAATTTATATTAATTTATAGATTCTTTATTGGCGTTTACAAATAAAGACTGGGTACCAAAGTAACGGAATTTTGAATGTACAATCGCTCTGTACAATTGTCCAATACACGAAGAGTCGTGCGACCGTTCAAGGTCAATGCGTTCCGTAACTACGGAAGGCTGGTTGTGTTAGAAGACGTCAAATAAGTTTTCGCACCAAAAGTAAGTTTTTTTTTTATGATTATTCATTCAGCGCGTACCTAATGTTGAAATGATGTCAATGTTAACAATGTTATTATTCACCTAGTCATCTGTAATTAGTGTCTGCGGCATGCCAAAGACAATTTCTGCGCTGCACGTTGGATCTCAAAAACATGGTACAAAAGTACCCGTTAAATATACAAAATTAACATGTTAGGTACTTTTTTCCCACTGCTTATCTTTAATGTTTATTTTCTGGAAACAACACGGTAAGGCAGCAAATTAAGAAAATAAGACAATGTAGTCTTACAAAAAGCACTTCATGAGCGTTTTAAGGACAATGCGAAAATAACAGCACAGACAAAAAATATAATGTCTGCCAAGTCTCATTATACAGACTCGTGCATACGAAAATTCAAAACAGGAAATACCAATGAAAAAGTTGGATGAGACGCTATGTTGATTGCATCTTTTCTACTTCCAAAAAACTTACTGAAAATTCTATACTGTGCGTGTGATGTCAACCGAGCCCCAGTCGATGACGATACAGTAAGCGAACGGTTCCAATGACACAATACTAGGACACATGACGCGGCGTGAAGCTTTCGTGTGCAGTCGTCAAGATTTATCGGTGATGCAACCGCTGCATTTGAGGATTGAGGTAGGTTGCGCGACAATAAATGTTATAGAACCATTTGAACATCGAACCGAAAGAGAAAACAGTAACATCTATATATCTCAATAGGAGTAGAAAGAGACAAAACCATCGTAACTTAAAAGGTGCGTTCTCGTGGCAAATGATGACGATGTAAGTCATAACCAGCAATAAGTGTACGGGGTCATTAAAATGTTGATGTTAAGAAATCTAAAGGTGAAAATCGTTAAGCATCATAATAAAAGAAATCTCTAATCACGTTCAAAGTAGATTAATAAAAGCGGCATAAGCAAGAAACGACTACTTCAAAAACAGCCAGATTACACTAAAGTCAGACCTGAGAGTGAAGAAGCTGTTAGTAAAAAGACTTTAAGCCAGAAGCGGCCGATAATAAAAAAAACAAACAACAGAACTTAGAAGATCATCGCCAAAGTCTTCGACGGCTAATCGTTTGAGCCAACCTTGCACGAGTAGGCGCGAGCACGGCCCTGGCCGGACCTCTTTTAGTGTGTGAGGAAATCGTCCAGCTGATAAAATCACCGCGCCGATCGTTAGCTGTCAGCGAATTGCCGCTAATAACGTCGAAATTTGCGAACCGTTCTTTTACGGCCACATGTAACGGATAATGTCCATAAAACATCGATGATAGGTTGCTTACCGAGACCCGTTTACTTCGAGTTCTCTCTGTAATCCCCATAACAAGCATTGTAATGGCATATAGTGAGCTTTTAACATTAATATCATTCGCTCAAGATTTGCTTAATGGTGCTGAATTTTTGGCGAAGCTGCAAAAATTCACTATGGTGGGGCAAAACTATAGTTGACCGAACCGTTATTCTTGCCAAGAGAATTCATATACATATGAAACATGTTGTGTGATATCGGTATGACGTCACAGCATATACTTCAATTTAGTTCAATTTGGTAAAAAAACATAAAAATCTAAAGAAATAAATAAAATTGGAATGTCTGTTTGTAATGTTAAAATAACAGCTTTTTACTAAAAGCATATGTATGTATGCACGGTACATGGACCAAACTGAAATTGTTTACAATTGATGAATGTAGACGAAGCGCGTCAGGTTTGCAAGGACAGAGATATTTGGCACTCGGTGCTTTCTGCCTACCCCGTTATGGACCTGGTGTGGTGTTATGTATGTATGTATGTACTTTATTATGCCTCTCGAGTTGAGTATGACGGTATTTATTCTGAGAATATTCGACCAATTTCCAAGCTATATCGCAAAACATGTTCGCATCGAAGTAAAAGCTATGTTAGAACGGCATTTCCCTCGAGTATTTATCCTGCAATCTGCATCAATAACTGTATTGAAACCAATTCGCATGGCATAATGCGTGGTTTAATACTTTTAATCCGACAATAATGCAATAAGGCGCAATCATAGCAAAACTCCTATGTGTACTCTACTTACTAACAACAGGTAGGTATTCAAAATTTAAAATCTAGAAAGTAAACTTTCCATTTTACAAGCTGAAGTATATTCGTACGTTTATCCTAGGAGTAAAAACAGAATATGTTGTATACAATTAAAGTATGTAAAAAACGCATTTAAAAGTATAATAGTTATTTGTGTTGGTATGTACCTACGTAATATACATTTTTTTAAGTCTTACGTTACAAGGCTTGCGTTACCGTTACGTTTGCTAATAATCACAGATGAAATTTATTGTATCACATCATAATACACTTGTATAGAGTAGACTAATGCCTTTTTACAAACAATAAATACCTTTCCAACAAATAACTTTTAACAAGGTTTACAAATCGGAAAACATTGACTAAATAAACAAAAACTTTATTTAAAAAAAAACCAACTTCAAAACAGAGAACTATTCCAAAACAAACTAATATACACTTAAAAGTAAACAAATAATATGTACAAGGTACAATTATTGTGAGTTTTGAGTCAAGGTGCTGCGTGGGTGTCCTATTCAGAAACAAAGGTAGAGATAAAATTGGATAATTCCTAGCGAACACTATCCAAAATGTATCCAGTAAAAAGCTATCAGTCGTGAAGCTTGATACGGGACACAAAACAAGATGTGCCGCCATTATTATCCTGTTGACGCAAATATGACGAGTACACTTACAAACCGTGTCAGATTTCCAATCGTTATAATATTACATGCAGTCAATCTACTTATTAAACTGATTTATGTGTAGCTGCTTGGCGCGAGTGTTTCCTTGCAATTATTCCACTAAGCTTCCGTGCGGATTTAATATTTACGCTTTATCTTACTGATGTGTGTTCATAATACTCTACCACTAAAGGCAACCGAACTGCTCAATCGGATAATGGTACACAGATTTTTTTTAACCATACAAAATTTTATTTGAACTCAAGTGTTTGATTCTATTTCTTCATACACTTTAAACATTAAGCCTATTATGTTTGGATATCCACTTCCTGTTGGTTAATTTCCACATACACGTCCCATACTTCCTATTGGTGTTCTATCTTGCTTCTTTATCATTTCTGCCTCCTGAACTCCTGCTAGACATAACCCTGTCTTAAATATCGCCGTCTGTTCTTCTGTTTGTTTGAATACGCTCTTACCCGCCGTCTAACTCTTTAAGACCGTAACCGTTATAACGAATTCGTTGCTAATTATGACCTACAGATGGGAGATGTGACCGCTTACGAGTGACCTCTTCCATCGCGTTAGTCAGCAAGCTATGGAGAGAGCAATGGCTTGAGTATCTCTGCGAGATAGAATCAAAAATGATGACATTCGCAGAAAAGCTACAGTAAACGAAATGCTTTCCAAATCAGTAGATTGGGTGGTAATGGTCAATGGATGGATGGACATGATGAAAAAGTTCTCGAGTAATCTGCTGCACCCTTAGATGGACCGACAACTTATCGACGATAGTAATGTAATTTATAAAATATCGATTTGAATTTTTTTTTGTTTGTCTTAGTGCAGTAAATACTAGATGCAGTTCATAAGTATTTGTATTCAATTTCAAATAAATCCATTATTCCATCGGAGATATGATGAGGAAAATTAATCAGAGGGAATTGTAATGAATGCTGAGAGACCGAAAAACAATGAAAAATACAGACATAAATTCAAACGAAGCAGCAATAGCAAGTAGGTACGCAATAAAACGTATCCATTCCTGACTATAAATCAAATAATCAATTGATTAAATTATGTCAGCATAAAAAAAAATTCTATTCAGATGTATTAATTTTTGGGTTGAATAATAAACGAGTTATAAATTCACAATGAACTGGTTAACACTAATAGTTAACGCGAGCACATTACTTACTGATTGAACTAATTATCGGTCGAGTGCGTTATTCGGACAAAAGAAAGGAATTCGAGGATTATAAATATTGCGCACTACGGCTGATTGCGATGTTACCAACGACTGGCCGTAGCTGTTTTTTTTTTTAATTTTGATTTTGAAAAGATATCACCTGACATGCGAGTTTGCGGGAGTTAGTAGCAAAATGTTACCTGACCGTTTACTGTGGTAAATTTTATAAAAAAAAAAAACACTGGGCACAACCATTTAACGGGTAGCGACATATTAACTGGTTACTCGTTTTTGAATGTGCTCAAGTTGCAAAATATTATGTATTACATTTGATATACAAATGATTGATGTACTGCGTAATGCTACTGCACAATTTAGGTACGCAATTTATGTTCAATTTAATAAAGATTTACTACTAATTTTTCATTTCTTTCACCCGAATGTTCAATCAATCAATCATTTTATTTTGGTGCAATATATTTGGATTAACAGAAAAATACAAAGCTCTTCATCCTGCCAATTAAGCATACAATGAAAATAAATGAAAGTGAAGGACAGATTACATAATGTTAGACAGGTATTAATAATACTTTGTGGTGCAAAAGCTCTTGGATCATATAAAAAAACATCCTTAATTAAACAAACTTACCAGTTTAGTTTGGAAGTTGCTTGTAAGAGACCAATTCTTTAGCGTTCAGATCACCTTTTGTTACCTAGCATTTAAAAATATTTCTATTCATCTCTTTCTGATTGTTGTTCAAACAGGACAATTTGTAAACGTCAATCAAACAATCATTTCTATGTTATTAAGTATATCTAGATAATAGTATAACTAGACTAAATAACTATTTCAAGGTGTTTTAGTTGTATTACAAAATAAATAAAGTAACATTTTAGACAAGTTGCATTGAAGCAGCAATTTGTTACAAATATCTGTACAATGAACTAAAAAATCATGTTCAACTAACCGCTCTACACCCATATCCGTGCCGCGGAACCATTAAGTAGTATTATGATAATCGTCAATGCGGCGAGTAAGTAGTTAATCGGTAAAGGGTAACGCACTCGTTACACAAATTGCTTCGCTCCTCCATGAGCACAAGCTGTAATCCAACACGGATGTACTATTAACACCTAGACTGAAACGGAGCGTACAGTTTTGTACAAATGCGAAAAGTAAATAAAACAGTAACAATAAAATTCATAAGGAACGTTAAACATGCTAATCCCGGTTACAGTATTGTTAAGTTTATATGACAAAGACTCTATTCATATTTTTAAATTTACGCAATATCGTATGTTTTCCCGTCCGCTCCCATGGACAAGAATGGATGTGATGACAGCTAACTGTCAAACTGTTTAGGTATGACAGTTGCCTGTCAAACTATTTAAATATGAGAGCTAAGTGTCAAACTATTTAGTGATGACAAGTCAGTATTACAGTTTTTATGACAACCCTGAATTTATAATTCGCTTAAAATTACTTAACCACGACATTTACAAATTGGTATAGTTAAAATAAAGATAGCTGCTTTTATTGAATAAGATAAAAAATTTCTTTAATCTCAATAACACTTTGTAATACAGAAACCCTAATTGAAAGTAATATCTTTACGGCAGTACAGCATACGTTGCATCAACCGCAATATACATATTTCCAGTTACACATTCAACACATCTTCAGCATAGTCATTACGAATTGATAAAATTAAACAATATGTTTTATTATAATGTTGCCAGTATTGATTGTGATTTGCGACTTTAACGATTTTCCTAGAGAACCGGTATTATAAAATTATATTTTTTTTTATAAAATTCGCCTAGCAAACAGGCAGACCACCTGATAAGTGGTCACATGTGCAAGACCAGAAGAGTTACCCATGCGTTGCCGGTTTGCCGGTTATAATAATTAATTAAATATAAAATGACAAATTATAAATAAACATTAGATACGAAATATGATCAATGATCGCGATTGTAAGGATGAAGTATTTTATGATTGTTATTATATTTAAATTTAAAAGCAAACGTTTTTATATTGAAAATACGAACGGTAACCTACTTTCAACATCTCTCGGCTCGAACCGATTGAATGCATCTTCGTCGTTACATCATTAGCATGCAATTTCTTAATGAGCATCCAAGTATCCATGTTGCAAGATATTCTAATATTTATTTTATATTTTCAATACCCGAGCCATGTACAAAATAATAAAGCGAATGAAAGCTGAACATTAAAAGTGTTTTATAAATGTTTACCACAAGTTGCTAGACGTACATGATACAGATCTTAAAAAGACAGTTTCTACAAAAAACCAAATTAACTTTGATTATAATTTATTATACATATATGAAGATTTAAAATATTTCCACGAAAAATATTAACTCATTTTCGTGTTATTAACGAAAAGAGCGAGAAATACAAGAAAACTAGCACTCAACGTTAGTTCACACAAGTTATGATAAACTTGCATAATTTTAAAGTTGCGTAACTATACAGTTACGTGTGTCGAACAGTTTTGCAAAAATTGCTAACAGATGAGGTCCTGCGTTAAGCAGTTTCGTGATGCACCTAGTTAATATCTTTTTTAATATTAAATATATTATTGTAATGTACTTCATTAACTAGCAAATAGCAAACCGAAGTATCTACTTATTATATTTGAGCATAGATTTTCATTAATATTGTAGTAAAAACACATAAAAATCTTGCAGGAATCTGACGGAATATAGCAAATCTATACACCAGTAGAAAGTACTGGACGTCGCGCCTCTACGATATGGAACGCAAGCTCGTGAGATATGAATTATGAAGATACATCATTGGTACACGGTATGCATTTCAGTTTTTATAACAATGTTTTATAATTTAAGATTGAAATATCACTTGCCATATATCTTGAAGGAAAACATCGTGTGATATAAAATTTTTTGAAGTCTGTGTAGTCTTGGTTCCGTACTTGAACGATTTATTAGTAGCATTCCGTCCCTTTGTACAGAAAGTTATTTGGGTGAGTGTCTCAAAATTGTGTTAAAATATAATCTGTTACGAATCGCAAGATGCCCACTTTAT
>DWUN01000884.1:0-19201 GCA_018249975.1 Passova gellias
AAGGAACTAATTTTGCGAGCACGAACCATACTTCCGATTTTCTAGCGTCTAAGTTAATGTAAACGTTCCGCGTTTTGAATGAAAGTCACAAGTATTCGATAGTACTTCGTAACGTAAACGTAATGTAAAAGTATCGTATTCTCGATACGGCAACATTTACAACTCTGGTAAAGTTCGTGCTCGGGCTAGTCATCGCAGTTGATAATAATAGTTTTACAGACTCCTGTTGATAAGTAATATCAAACTAGTTTCACTCAATTGTTGAGTGAGATTACATTTGATTAAAACCCATCGTGCTATTATGTCATTCACTCACCTTGCGGCGTTTCCATTCACTGCGAGCAGTCTGAAGACCTGTCTTAGTTTAGACGTCTGCATGTTGGCGTTTTAATGACCATAATGTTAGGTCCTTGATGATTGATAACGTTATCTACCTAGATATACACTTCACAATTCACAAGCGTCACTAGTACGTGGACTATAGACGGAGGTATTATTATACTCAATTACGATACTGAGTACAATGTTGTTGCATTCGATCTGATGTAACAATTTATTTGGTATTCATTTTGCAGCTTACACTGTTGGGTATTTTAGAACGTTTTTATCAATCGATTTGAGTTGATTTGCAGAATTCACAAGTGTCTAGAGGCACATATAATATAATAAGGGAAATTATCTTTACTATATATTAGGTGAATGGATTTTCTAATCCGTTTTACGTGTTACGCGCGATACTGGTGAGAATTGACTAAACACTTTCGGCCACGCTGAGCACTCGGCGTCAGAGTGTGTTTATGTTCGTCATGTGTTTCCAAACTACGTTGACCTTGGGCGCGAGTAAAGAGGCCCTGATTGTTGCTGTTATATAATGGTTTGTTTATTGATATTGTATTAACATGTATCTTGTATATCTATATAGATTTTCAGTTTCGTGGCGCCAATAGACTACCGGATTGGCTATGCTACGTTAGCGGTAATTTAATAAAAGTATTTTATTTGGTTGATATAAATTTATACATTCTCCCTCTCAATACTCTGGATTCGTTTGCCTCAGTAAAAATCTGTGACATTGGGCAGTTTGGCTTCAGGTGACATTTGTTCAGACGAAGTATGTACAATTGTACACCCTAGCGATTAACTCGGTGATAATTATTTTATTTTATTCATTTAATTCAGAGCATTTCAATCTAAATGCAGTTAGTTTTTGTAACATCATCATTATTTCAAATATGCAGGGACATACAATACGTGATTTCATAAAACACACACTTTTTAATAAAATATTTATTATACACTACATGTACAAAAATACAGGGTTGAAGACATGTAAGTTACCGAACTTAATTAAATGCGTGGAGTGTATCTGTAGTATAATATATGTATTAAGTTTTAAAATACCGATAGTATCGAGTACTGTCTAGACTTAGTCTACTTCTCAGGCGAATGCCTATAGCTCTAAGTCTTAAATTAACTTACGAAGTAGACGGCGTTCGACTAAGAGGCTGGAGTGAGTTTCGAAAGTTAGTGCACTATAGTCTTATCACTTAAGGGCGCAACTAATAAAGGTTGTGGTAATATTGTTAGTGCTAAAATAAAAAAAGCAACTAAAACCTTAACATAACATGCGTGTTCTGAGTAATTACAAAATTTAATTAACTCTCTAAAAAACGCTAAACAAATACGTATTTTCAGAATTGAGTAGTTTTTGAGTGCTAAGAGTTAATTTTCTACGATTTTCTGCCGTCCACCCACAGTAAATGCGGAGACACAAACTTGCTCAGGCGGCGAGATTGAAATTTTGTGGCTACATCGAAACGAAAATTTAATGAGGTCTTGAAATTACTTCCTTCAATTTGTATTTTACTTAGAGGACTATTTAAGACATATAATAATTTATTTTGTAGACTGCCTGTTTCATACTATTCGCATAACTTCTATCGCTTAGATCATTATTGTTGTATAGTTTAAGAAGGTGAAATTGCGGTAAATTTGATCTCCAAGAGACACAGTCAATAAAACAGTTTCATGGTGTTTGCTGTTTCATGCGTACCTATACGATGTGGATGTGTTATCATAAAATCTAAACCGATGTAGAAGCGAGCGGTTTATTATTATGGGTCTAGATGTTACATACATATACGATTACTGATAACGGCTTATGGAGTCTGAGCGTTACTCTATAAATTGTATTGCTGAATTGAAAGGCATTAGAAGTCTATACATTCTTCACATCTTTGAAAACAAAATTGTACGGCGGACAGGTGTAGTTAAGTAGCGTAGATCGAATATTTAATGGCGGTCCGAACCATTCCACTTCGAAGTTCTCTATCAGCCTCGTTAAGAATGTTTCCAACTCCAACTCGGCTATTCGCCGACCTGTAAACAATTATAGTAATATTTAAGTTGACATTATGTAAACTCCAGAATCGCTGGCGTATAGTTCAAATCAATCTGATACCACAGCAGTCGAGCGCTACAACAATATTTAAATGAAGCTCATTATTCATAAATCATTAATTCATTCAAAAATACTAATCGATGCGACACGTCTATTTTGCCTCTCTCCTTTATTGAATTAAAAATATAGATGAAACGGACAGAACATGTTATCATAAGTACCACCGTTAAGTAACGTAAAGAAAAAGAAAGTTGATAAAGACAATCTTGTTTGTTATGACAATACTCTACGGTAGCATCACCGCAGAGTATTGTAAATATATGTTATATGAGTATGACCCTAAAAACCCAAATTCTATTGCTAATAGTTATTACATTAATTTACCAATACAACTGCGAGCTCCAAAGCCGAAGGGACTGTAAGCGAACGGATGGGCGTTTCCGTGGTACAAGGGATCGTCCTTCTCAACTATCCATCTCTCCGGAATGAACTCCTTTGGTCGTGGGTAATGCTTCTCCATCAGTGATAAGATGCCGTGGACGAATACAACTCTTGTCTGAAAAACGGTTTAGAACAGTACGTTAATAGGCTTTCTTTATGACCTTAGAAGGAGAACAGATAATAACTGTTCAAGAATAGGTTAAAAAGGTAAACATTGTGTTATTTTGTGCATGCATACACCAAAGTACGAGGCGTTTCAACTGAATAGTTAACCTGCATGTTAACACTTACACTTTTGGGTATTTTATAACCCATGATGTTGTAGTCCCTGCTTATTTCTCTGACGTTCACACCTACCACGGGCCTTATCCTCATGGACTCTTTGATACATGCCTTCAAATAAGGCCTTTTCTCTTGCTTCGACATAATTTCCTCCCTTAGTTTATTTTGTTTCTCCGGGTTACTTGCAAGCAAGTAAAGGATTGACGTCATCGTATTACTCGCCTAGGACATAATACATTGTTATACTAACATTTATTTGACTTTAAACTTTATATATAAATTTAAATGTAGAAAAGGTGTTTTGTTTAGAACATTGTACGATATTTAGCTGTTTTGTATCCAGTCACATAACAATGTTTTATAGATGCGTAAATGAACAATAAAGTTTACAAATTTCAATTGCCATAAATTCATATTGTCTTTAATTCATAAAATACTTTGAACGTTTAAAATGGAAGAAAAGCTATCTTGAAAACGATTTTAGGATAACATTTCGTAAATGCACAAGGTAGCCCTAATTATATTGCCAGAGTGCTACGATATTGAGTTTCACAATGCATAACAAGATATAACACAACATGAATGACATGACCGACAGTTTGTACGAAATAATTTTTCAGTTTCCATCCCAGATTTTGTGTGAAATGTATGTATCAGTACTTCAGAGTGCGCGTTAGTTTGTTTAGGCCCTGCTCAAATAAAATCGATTAGATGTATAACTTCTTGGAGATTATCCTGAACAAATAACTCACTGTAATCCGTCACGTTTCGTTTTCACTATTTGAGAATATTTGAAGTAGGTACATGATAATATATGAGATGGCGAGCTTTAGGAGAGGTCTAATTTGAGCAGTAGATTAATGTTTGCCGATGATGATGACGGCGATGAAGAGGTTAATGGTGTTGTAATTATTAACCTGTTTATTCGTATATCATACCGTATCAACGCCGGCAAATAACATATCACTGGCCATTACAACAGCGACGTTTTCGTCAATTTCTAGAAGTTTTTCCAACACACCCTTTTCATCGTCGGATTTCATATCCTGGGTCTGTAGTTGTTCAACCGCCTTTGCAATGAAATATTTATTTAATCTGAAATATCAGAAGTAATGATATACGACACTCGTGTACCGTATAATCGTATACGCTTCTAGTCAATTTGAACAAGAATCATACTGCCAATACATACTTACTTTTTCTGTTCATCATACACACTCATGCCCTTCTTGAAAGATTGTGTTGGTAAAAATCTCCATAGATTGAGCTTGAAATCCAGTTCCTCCGCGATAGAAAATACATCGTGTACTATCTGTATCAGCTTCCTAGCAGGCGAGTCTTGTGGCAAGTTGGGATCTAAACAGTTTAGTCGACCACCCAATGCTACGACGCCAATGGACTCGAGCGCCCAAAGATTCATTTCTATCTCGAAGTTGTTCTTTATCATGTTTTTCTCGTTGCGATTTGATTTCATCCTTAAACATAAAGTTTATTGTGAATATTATTGAAAATATCTTAAGCGCATAAGTAAATGTTGCGTAAGAAATGAGACCGATGTAACCGAGAAAAGTCGCCTATTCAGCACCGAAAATGCACTTCGCAGTGTTGATAACGACGCCATATTTGCGAAACCGCTGAAAAGGAGTCTGCAAATGTGTAGTGGGCTCAGTTTGGTCCCTGGTGAAAACGAGAATGGCGTCAATGTACCCAAAGCAAAAATCGAATAATGCTTGATCTCTCTGAACAAGCCAGGAGCTTTAATGAAAGCGGGGAACTTGTCAAGAAGCCGATGGAGGGAGAGCGGTCATTGCGTTTGATCGTATTGATGCTGACTTGGGCGAAAATGGGTGCGATGCAGATGGTCGACAGCTACCTTGTTCCATCCACAAAATGCTTGCTAGCACAGTCAAGTAATAGGATGAAATGTACTACAAAGTTCGAGCCCAAAATTGCGTTCTCGACATCTGCAATGACAAAGTTCCAACGTAAGTCACGCCTGAGACCAAAGTTGAGATTAAACTAGATGTTACCGTACGTGAAGATCCTAGATCCATTGGCGGCGCTAAGTTCGTATGTTGTGGCCGGGCGGTCTCTCCTTGATCCAACTAAGGAGATAACAATAAATGTCCGAGCCGGTGTCGACCAGGAATTTCTGGTGGGTACACCGGTCGGTAACGAAGAGACGGCGACTTGCTGGTGTGGGGCACTCAGCTGTCGCCATTACCGACTGCTGTTCGCGTTTTCCGGTGCTGCATCGGACCACTTGCACGGTGGAACACACTTGCGTGCTCTCGCGGCGAAGCGATCATGATACCAGCACAGTTGGGAATCGCGTAGGTGGGAGTGACTGCGACTGCGTCTACAACTGCGGTTGTTACTCGCGCTACGGTCACGAGCGAAACCAGGATAGTTACCCCCAGAAGTCAGAGAAGCCACGAGGCTAGTGAGATGGTCCACCTTTTTATGAAGTAACTGGACCTCGTCAGTAACTGGGCTACTTACAACTGCTCAAGCTGCCTGAGGACGGATGATTTCCATCAGCTGGTCCGCATTCTTACCCATCTCTTCAACTGCAGTTGGCGACGAGATGCCAGTATTAACTGTATTTGACTGGGCAGCCGGTTGGTCCAAATGGTCGTCAGCAGCTGCTCAGGGAAGTTGCGACCAGCGAGGATCCTCAGGTGCCGGAAGAAGAAAGAGGGTTTCTGGTCACCCATCTGCTCCTTCTTCAGAATATGCCGCATGTTCTCCTCATGGGAGACGGAGAAACGTGAAATTATGGCATTTTTTAGTTTGGTGTATGGTTGATCTTTAGGCTGACTTAAGATATCCTGAACTTGTCTGGTGACTGATGTGTCTAAATGAGAAACGGCATAATGGAATTTAGTGAGCTCAGCACTGATGCCATTCACATAGAATTGCGATTTTAGGCTTGAGAACCACACACCAGGGATATCCTTGCAAAAAGGAGGCATACGAATCGAGACGCGCCCAACAAACACTTTCTCTGATAAACAGGCGTCATCGAATAGGTACCTCTGCTAAAACTTCCTCCTTGCTATTCATCTTAAAGCCGTGCTAAATAACAAATGAAATCGGAAATCGAGTCAAGCTGAGAGATAACAATTAATTTATGAGCGCAGGGTGGTGGAGTGGCGTTGCAACAGCGCGGCAATACAAAAACATTAAGCTTAGTTAAAATGAAAATAAAAATATTTCAAAAACTACTACCACCCTATAAAACAAAATGCAAAAACTTATAAAAAAGTATGTTCGCTGAATAAACAAAAATGAATATTGATAATATAAATGCGCTGGCACACACGGTAATGATATTCTGAAGTCAGAAGGACGGAAGAATCGCTCGTCGGCAGTAGCGCTCGCTGGGATGTCCCTTGACGGAAGAAATGCTTGCCGTATTCACCGCTCGTCGGGTTCACCGTTGTCGGGGTTGAATCACGTCGGGGTCACCAAATTTGGTGGTTGGTTGCAGACTTGATGATGGAAACAGACTCGTTGATGGAAACAGATTGAAGTCCTTAATCTAATATTCTACAGTCTTATTTTTACATCATTCGAGAAAATCTATGCTTCTAAATTTGTAATTTCAAATATTGACATGACAAAGCTGGCTATCCTTATCAAAGGAGTTTGCTTTATAAAAATACAATCCGCCAAAAATTCATTAACGTGTTTACGTAATCCGTACATTAAATAAGTATAAAAAACATCGCTTATATACTGTGGGTTTCTAACCACAAATTGTCGTTCTCAAATCCGGCTGAGCTCTCCACGCTCGCCACCCTTACGTGATGAAGCTGTGAAGACCATTAACTTCAATGACAATTCAATATAAATAGAAATTCGATAGAAAGAGTCACCGAAGCTTTGCTCATTTTATTGTTACGAAGAACTCTACATTATATCTTTCCAGGAACACCCAAGATCAGTTTGCAGCTATGTGGACATAACAGCAATACAAACCGTAGGTACCTATTAATCTAACTACTAAACTGAATCGAAAATCTTTGAAGCACTTAATTGAATAAATAAGGTAATTTCGATAGTTTCCTAGAATATCTGAATTTAATTTGTATGCTAATCGCAGTTGCGCCAAGAGCCGCAACGGCATTCTATAATTGGAAATTAATCGAACTAAGTTGTAGAGTTGATATTGGCACAGATATTTTCATTCGGTTGCTAACTTTCACTGAAATTTAACGGAATTGTAAATCACAATGTTTAATGTGAGTTTTAGTAGTTTAATTTAATCAATAGTAAGATCGTTTATTGTCAACATAGGCAATGATATACCACGAACACAGACATCGATAAATAAGTTATTTTAAATTGGCACTCGAGTTGTGCTTGATAATGAAACGAAAAAAAATGTGCTTATTTTTTAATTTCATTTGATATTCCATATTCAAAAGTATTTTTCATCTTTTCCTAAGCAGATACTGATAGGTATCTACAGTAGGCACTCCTCTACTGCATATTCAGCTATGTCGGTAATTATTAAGACCCAAAGGAAGAGGCTCTTCGCGCTCTCTAGAGTGGCTCCGCTGTCGCCGAGTGACGTTCGCTTCACGAAAGTTCCTATTACTGTTATTGGGTAAGCTTCTTAAGGATTTCGTTTTAAAGTAGCACGATATCATACATGTTAGAAATATAGACATCTATTTATTAACAAGGAAAAAGAAAACATTGCATCTGTTAAAATATATTGACCGCAGAGGAGTACGAGATATGCCAGTTACATATAATTTATACTGACGGGAGCAAAAATAAAAAAATATGTGGTAGGTATATGCTTCAAATACATTAAAACGAATAAAATGTATATGTATCATTACGAGAGAACTTTGCTCCTCCTTTCAAGAATATTGCGCCTATAGGTGTGAAATTTGGCAGTCACAGTTGGTATACGCCTGCTAGTAAGCAATTACGTGGCCATTGATGTAGCATGCGTACTAGTAAATGCACTCTATTGAAAAGTCCTAGGTTATAACTTAAAGAATAATTCTATACCTACAAATTTTGAATATGTACAAAACAGTGTTCTTGTAATCCTTTAATTAATTGTCGGTTTGTGGATTGTTTACATATTACACCAGCCACCAGAGCAAACGCAGCATCAGCGGCGCTAGGCGTGTACACAATGATTAGAAGAAGTTTGGGAAAATGGATATTTCATCATCACAGCATCACGCCAGGTCCCTAACGGGGTAGACAGAAAGCATCTAAGAGCAAAATCAAATAGAAAGAAAACCAGAATTCTTTGGGCAATGCTTTATTATCATTCATATATTATCGGGACGTACACAATGTACCAATTATTTAGAAAAGATAGTCATCATCACGCCCTGAAGCCGATAAAAAATAAACAGCGTTGAACTATAAATTACAATATTTCATTACCAACAGTGCAAACTACTTAATTGGCTACGTTACAATGCATTTTTATAGTGACAGGTTTTAGATGGTATGTGCTTGTTAACGCAAGTCCTATTTCTGCAATTAGGGCACAGATTAGTACAATGCGAAGTGCAGACTCGCTTAATTTCAATCTTAAACAAATTAGATGACTGTCTATACGCTGGTAATGCTTCAGACGAAAAGGCACAAGTACATATATGCTACTTAAAAGCATGCTTATCACCGTGCTGTAAACGAGAATGTTCTTTTTTGACCGACTTCCAAAAGGAGGAGGTACTCAATTCGTCTGTATTTTTTTTTTTTTTTTGACCGACTTCACAAAGGCGGAACTCAATTCGTCTGTAATTTTTTTTTAATGTTTGTCACTACAAAACTCGGAACTGCGTGTGAACCGAATTTGAATTTTTTTTTGTTTACAAGAAAACACGAAATAAGCATGCTTCTTTGTAGCAAAGTATGTACACGCATGGCTACCTGTACCCTAAGACAGTTTTTCCGACCTTCAATAATACTTATAGATAGCCTTTATTTTTTATCGACTCGACCAATTTTCCCTTGCGCCAAATCATTATTTATTTATGGCATTCGATGTTCGAAATACATTTCATGAACTATAATTACACATATTCTGTGCTTTCTAATATTTCTGTGTCAATTATTTACGTCACTCTACGGTGTACCTACACAGTATGTTACATGTTCATAAATAAATGAAATAAATAATAATTAAATAGCAAAATAATTCCATCTATAAAAAAACATTCAAAATTACATGATTATATCAAATGCACGTTGAGAATTCATTCAGTAAAGAAACATTTTTTTTAAGACCTGAAAATAATAAAATAATTTATACAATAAGCATTTCAATGCAAATATACAATATACACACATGATATAGACTATAGGGAGATTTTAATTAATATAATAAAAGCAGAACTAACGAAATCGTTTTGCAGCGGTGACTTTCCTACATATTTCAATCATAATCATCTATCAACTTGCAACAAACGTAGTTGAAACAGAAGTACATATATATCTTGTATATATTATGCCATTAATGAAGTACAATTATAGATAATTACATATAAATAGAAGTTAAAGTACTACACGTACTAATAAACACAAAGCCTCAATCGAATGCGACGGCAGATCGTGAGCGTACCATCAAATTGAGCAACAAGGTCGACGACCTTCGAGTGTGTGATTTTTAGTGGGATTATTTTTTTTGTTGACCTTGACGAAATGACGCTAAACAACAGTTGGTGTTGGATAGATGAATTCGACAACTGCTCTCGCTAGCATCTTTCAACCTGCACTTGTATGTTATCACTCACATATTGTTAAAAATTCTATATTTCGAATCACACACACGCAAACACTTGTATAAGTACAAATAATATCTACTAATACTAGAAATGAAATAATTTAGACCGATATTTGAGCAGTTAGGAGAGCATTACTATAAATACTATTATGCATCACGTAAAGCTAAATTTAATTATTAAATTGGTGTGTTTATAAAACATGACAACTGAAATATGTATAAGTATTTAATTTAATCAAAAAAAAGTTTACATTAAAATAATGGTTAGCTTTGATATGTCGGCAGCGAGTAAAATATTTTAAAATAACAATTGAAAAATTACTAAAATAATGACAATCTGAAACTTGTATAAATGGACATATTATTATTAATTATGTATAAAGTAAAGCTTGCAGGTTTTTTAATTAATTTCTTTTACACGTCATTTACCTAAAGATTATTCTGGATTTTTAACTATAAGCAATCACGTTCCTGCTAAGCAGTTAAATGATAAATAATGGATAACTATGTAAGAGTATTAGAAAAAATGGTAATTAAAGAAACAACAAAAATATAACTTCCATAGCTTTGTTACACATTCAATTACGGTAGACATGTTCAAATAAAAAAAAAATTAAGTGCCAAATATTTTTCTGTCTGTAAAGAAATCGAGTGGTATTTTCTAAGGACTTTAGAAACGCTGCTACAGCAGGTCATTCTTAAATAGACAATCTGAAATAACACTACAAATTAAATATTTCAATAAATTGCAATTTCATCACATAATGTCAATATAGTTTCTCCTAAGCCGGAGGTAATGTTAGGCGAATGTCGATTTATTAAATATAAATAATATTTACTAAACTCTCCTACACATCAATATGTATATTATAGTTACACAATAAAAGTAAAATAATAAATAGGAATTCACAAAAAATAAAGTACATTTAAAACTAACACATTTCACTTGTTCGTTTTAAGTGTAGAATGATCAAAACAGACAAATGAAAATTACGTTAAAAGAATAACCATCTTAAATGAGGTAAAAAAAACGTATTTCCCATAATAAATATAAAAAAAATGACAATCAAACTTACATACACATAACACCAACGATCGAAACTAGAAATTGACGAGTTGGTCTACAATCCAGCTCAAGTCAATCGATCGACTTAGAAATACTTAGAACCTTTAAATTAGAAATAAGTGAAAGAAAATGCATCCTCTCGCATCCCTCGCGCTTCGCATGTCATACCATTTTACTGTGACCTATGATTAGTACTGTGGAGCTTTCTGAAAATATTATGAACCTTCGAAACAAAAACCTCAAGATTGGATAAATGTAAACTGTAAAATTCTACACTCACTAGCTACTAGTGTATAACTATTATGGCATAGTTGATGAAACATAGTTTCCATAATATTGGTCTATTGTCTTACTCATAAGGACAACATATTGTCTCAACAAGAGGACAAAAGTGTTAGTGGTTTGGGTAACACACATGCTACTCATACAGTACAGTGCCAATTTATTTGGGGATAAATATACATTGTTTGGAAATTAATACGGAATATATTCCATACCGGTGTATTAGAGACAGACAAATAAACTTTTTTAAAGAATTATTTAGGTACTGATGACATGTACTGATGACATATACATAATTTAATGAACTTAGAAATAGCAATTCAATGAAATTAAAGAGACACAGCTCTATTATACGAAGATATAGATATGTACGAAGAATCAAAAACATTTGATTCACACCGCTGACATACGAAAGGAAAGCAAAGCTACTTGAAATGATAAAAATTATCAATGCAAATAATATTTCATCAACTACAATAGTGGATAGTGAGTAGCATAATATACATCATTACTAAATTATGTATACATACATGAACATTAAATACTAAGGTGTCTGTTAGCTCTCTATAAAATATATATTTTTTAATCAGTCAACCGCTTGCCAAAATTATCAGCTACGTTACACATTAATATTGCTTCACATTGTGTGCTAACACATAACGTTCTAGTGTACAAATAATCGATTGCAAACGTACACCATCCCTTCTCTATTTAATTTATATGTTACTTAGGTTTAGATTTTATTGTTGCTCAATATCAGTTGCAATTTAGCTTGGATACTGATCGACAATCAATGTTTAAATTAGTACATATACTTACGTATAATATACTAATATATAACAATTGTGACAAAACATTTTAAAACTTCTCCACAGAATCTAAACTAAGTTGACTACATAAATCAAGTATGGATATGTAAGTATGTATTATTAAAACCTTTAATTTGACACTTGTCGTATAAAATATAATTTTGATTATAGAATTACTTATTACAGTGATGTGTTAGCTTCAAGTCACCTACCGTAAAATTGATAAAAAATTATTGCACGTAAAAAATGTAATCATTTATATTTAAATGTGCGAATATAATTGCCAAGATTAAAATTAAAGTTAAATAAAATAAATCTACGAAATACTGAAATCAGTGGAATATAATTTTAAGTAGAAAGGTAATGATAATATTACAATATTATGTGTCTTGTGATTGAACATTGCAATTTTTTTATATGCGTGATAGCATCTTTTAAACATATAGAAATACTTAATTACATAATATACGCATATTATGGGATGTATTAAAAACTTTAATAATCTAGAAATTTCTACTTACTACTAATTACGTACCTAGAATACTAGAATGTCATTTTAATAATAAAAGTTTGTTTATCAATTTATATGTCAAATTACGCTGAGAATCTTCAGTTCGAGTATTGTTTCGCTTATTTAGCACGCAAGTATAGTAAATATTGTCTTCGAGTATAAGTAAGGACAATGTACCATATTGATAAAATAAATGTTTATCAAAATAATCACGTATTGAATGACGGCCTGAAAAAAGTTAAGCTCAATTTTTTTAATTAGAAATATTGATGGTTCAGAAATAAAAACTGTAGTAACTTTCAACTTTATCGCACATTTCAAGAAATTTAAATGTGCATTTCTCACCTTTTCAATGAATAGATTGACATTTATCAAAAAAAAATTGATAATGTATTAAACAAACATTTGATGTTTAATACACATATCTTGCGAATAGTTTTCTCCATTTATTCTATGGCCAATCAGCATAACTATTTTCTTAAACAGCATTTTAGTATGAATTACACTTGCCACAATTATTTGTTGTGTATTTATGAAACGTTTCTGATTCAACCCTCACTTGAGATACCGACTCGAGACAATTATTCACTGAATGCTTTATATTTTAAAAACATGTTTTCAAATTGCAAGTCCATAATACTCCCCACTATTTTTATTTATTATTACTTCCTTTCGCACCTTCGTTTGTTTTATAACAGAACCGTATTGATTGCATCGATCTCAATTTGAATTATTCACCAATTTCAGTGTTAAAGTCTCCAACGTTATCAAAATCACAGGCATATATAATAACAATGTTAGCAATATTATTAAAACCTGCCTCCGATTCGCATATTTAAAAAGTCGTAATAATATGCCCGATCATAATGTTTAACATGATTTCTGATATCATCAGATCAAACCTCGATATGGTCGTCCGGTATGGGCGGATGCTTCAACTTCTTGGGGTTGAGTATGGAAGGTTTCTGAGTGCGTGTATGCCATACGTATACCTTGGTGCAGTTCTCTGCCAGCGGCTCCAGTTCCTCTTTTGTTGTGACATACTTAAGGATTTCGCTTTCCTGGAAATAACATTCATTATATTAGCAATAAATTTGTACGCCGTAAAAGATAAAATTTGGCTTGAACTAAATCTAAAACTAAATCCTGTAAAATCTTTATATGCACCCATATTTGTGCAAAAATAGTCTTGCTCTTTGTATTCAATGGCATTTAAATGCCATGGAACGTCGGTTTCGCTTAGGACCACGGTTAACATTGTTCTTATACAGGGTGCAGATAGTAACAAAAAAAACATGGTGTATACGACAGGAAATATATTATAAATAACGCACAAAACATTGAATGTGAAATGTATGTTAAACAAACAATGGTTGTCGTGTTGTTATCGGTGTGACCTTAGACCCATAGTGTCCGTTTAATCGTTATCGGTCATGTATAGGGCGCGCGTCTTCGTTTGCGTACGTCCGTTGAACCTAGCATTGTTAATATTACATAGGCGCGATGCCTACAAGTTACTTGGCGATCTATTTAATATTTATACATGGTGCTCTACTTCAAACATCGGTGGCGGGTTTCAGGACGGAATATTATTTAAAATTAAAAAATGACTCCTTTAAAACCTAAACTTAACATTGAAAATATTAAAATAAATACTGTACCTACGACCACACTATAGTCCGTTAAAGTTATATTTATATAATAGCTTTTGCCCGCGACTTCGTCCGCGTGGCACAGTGAATTTGGGAAGCATTTGGAGTATTTCAAAATAAGTTATAGCCTATATGTTGTCGAGGTCTAATAGCTATATTACAAAAAAAATTTCATCAAAATCCGTCCAGTACTTTTTGCGTTAAAGCCGGACATCAGACAGACAGACAAAAATTTCAAAATGATTTTTTTTGGCTTGTGTTACTTGTATGACGACCTTTAGGGGTATTTTTTTTAGTTTTTATTCAATGTACAGAATTGAACTCTTCTACAGTTTTATTATATGTATTAGATAAATATAGATAGATAGATTAATGGCATGATAATAGCTAAATAAACTGGAAAATACAGTATGTTTTTAAGTTTCATTATCACCGGTACAGCAGATATGAAGGCATTTAAAACATAACGTAATCGGGCATTTTAACCGCGCAGTTCACTCAAATGTATGTAAGTTGAAACCCTAATGAATGAGGAAAATTACAAATTAGCTTTACGCTATGCCGAATACAACTGTCGAACTTCCTTCTGAGATGTTCAAAAAAACCCAAAAAGACCTCACGTCCAAAACCGGTAACGCACTGACGACTCCTCGAATATTGCAATTGTCCATAGGCGACGATGACCACTTACCATCAGGTGGTCCTGCCGGTCTGCCTGTTTTCTGGGCTGAAATATATATTTAAAAAAAAAAACGATTATATTTGACAAACTGTCGAGGAGAACGAAATGTCGAAACCAACCTGAAACCCGGACGGCACCTTCCTGGAGAACTTCGCCTCCGGATGATCGATGAACAGCGTTGCGTTGATGGCGAAACCGGCCATGTCAATAGGGAAAGGCCTGAACGGCTTCCAGACTGCGTTGTATCCGGACACCCTGCCGTCGGTCACCAGCGGCATCTCGACTCGCATACCGCCCACTATGCCCACCGGCCACACGCCTACCTTGTGAATTTTGCGCATCTGCAATAGAATGTAAAATTCGAACGTGTAGCATATAGCGTACTTTATAAATAAAAATACCAAAGCGACCCTTAAAAAAAGGATATTTTATACCCATATATACATATATTAGGATGAGCGTGTACAGAAATTTCGCTTCGTTAACAATGTTAAGAAACAGAAAAACATGTTTGCATTAAGTATCCGAAATACATACACAAATACCAATATTCGTGAAATAAATATATATTACTTAACTAAATATATAACATAAATCTACATAATTACTTAGGACGTGACAAAATTTTAAGATGTCAAAAAAACCAATATTAAAAATATATTCAGAGTAATGCATAATGGAGTATTGTTATCATTTTCTTGTTCGACAGATGGTCAGAGCAATCATTGTGTGATGGAGATTAGGCAAGTTTTAAATAAACAATCACAACCAGCACCAGCCTTTACTCTCGTTTTGATTTCAATATATTGTTATATCAATTAAATTTTGATATAAAATTCTAGGAAGCTTCAGGGAACACAATAACACAGTTATCGAAGAGGAAGTTATTGACGATTTATCAATTATAATTTATCAAATTTCAAGTTAACAAAAAAAAATTATCAATTTTCAAACCATTAATGATGTACTTCCACACAAGACGTTATAGTGATACGCTTATTCCCGTATTGAATATCAGTTTTTTTTTCCTTTTAACCACTGTTCAAGTGTTCAAAAACTTTAGAATGTTTTAGATCATAATTCACATCAATATATTGTTGTCTGCATTTTAATTTTAATCACATTTACTATGTAGGTATTATGAAGTCAATGAAAATTAATCAGAATATAAGAACAAAATAAAACAATAAATAAGTATAAATTTAACAAAATAAATATAAATTTACTAAAAAAATATATATATATATATATATTATTAATAAATATATATTATTTTAATATATATTTTTTTTTTAACAAAATGACAAAATTAAAAATCAAGTAAATGTCTTATTATTTAAGTTTGTTACTCTTTGATGACCAATTTATGAAGAACCAATTTACTATGTCAATGCCGATTATAAATTGCATTATGCGTCATGGGTGAATGAGAAACATGCTGTTCTGTAAATTTGTTTTACCGACAAAGTAGAAATAGATTTCTGTATGCATGTGATGATATAAAATATGAAATTGCCAACTTTATGGATTAGATTAGTATTAAGTACCTACTTTGATTATTGCAACATCTTATTAAGATTTTACATTTGTTGTGGACAATCATATTTTTTTAAACCAAATATTCATATAAGCCACCTCAAGGCCATGTTGTCAAATGCTAATTGCAGTAAATAAACGCGCATGAATCCTCAAATAAATCGAATTTACACAAGCGTTAATAACTCTGCAAAATATATCCAAACACCCAATCACTCACTGTGTAAGCTCACAGTATGCTCATAAACCAGTAAATACGTTCACGATTCGCACGCTTGAGTTAGCGCTAACTTCACAAACGCGATGAGTCTTAACAATCTCCCAAAATACCCACAAAATGAAGAGTGCAAATACAAGTGTCATAAAATATTTTAAAAAATCAACATCAATTATTTGTTAAGTGTATACAAGTTGTTGTTTACAGCACACGATGATACAAACAGTGTATGAAACAATTAATTGTTGACATGTAAACAAATAAAAAGCGCCCGCATCGTGACTTTATTGCTTATGTTTAATGATTGAGTGTAATTGCTTTAATATTCATGTTGCACACTTACCGTTATCTCTGCAAAGTAGAATAATTGTATCTTTTTTAATATGTTCTTCAATAGTTTATAATTATAATGTTTTAGAAACATAAAAAAGAAATAATTGTTTCTGATGTCAAAAATTTGTTAATCATAGAACTATAATAAGCATATATCGACTGCAGCAATTAACATGGTCGGTACAACATTTTGGGCAATTTTGTTTTATTGCATTAGAAGTCTTAGAATACCCATATCTTTGACCTCACAAAGTATTAAGTTTCAAAAAGGACATTTTCCATGTTTTTCGCTTGGAAATAAATCGGATGTTTTCGTGGCGCTCGATTAACGAAGTAGGTAGATATGTTCATCTGGACGTACTGAAAGAAGACACTTTTTTACTTCCGACTTTGTTAATTGCTGCAGTCGATATGTACAAATAAAGTCTATGAAAAATTTTCACATCGATATAATAACAGAATTTATAAAATATCAGCGAACAGTAAAGTAGTGCTGTCAGACAGTCATTTAGGTCATTGGAAAGCTAAAAATAAAACGATGAATTGAAACAAATTGGGACAACCGTTGTAGACAATGGTTTAACATAACTGTGCTGGCTGGTCACATACAGTTTGATTGCCTATATTGTCATATGTAACAAGACAATAGAACGGACTATTGGACTCACAAACTTTCGTAACCACAATTGCAGTTAATCACACATGAAGTAAGAAATATGTAATTAGAAAGGATAATGAGCCTAACTCGAGTGCTCATATGTTACAGTCGAAGGCAAAAATTATTCACGTATTCTACACCTTTCTATTGGCACATTGATGTCCATTGGTAATGAGTATATAAAATTTATTTACAAACATAGGCATTGGTTAAAACAGTAATTTACTCATAATAAAGCACCTTTATATATCGTAAAATCTCACATGCTGGCCTTCGACGGTAGTATTGTTTTAACAATTTGTATTACAAGGCGAAGACTCATTATTTACATGAGTGATTAATAATCAAGATTTAAGAACAAAAAATACCTCTTCGAAAACCTTAAGCGAATATGTGTTGTCATCATCCATGAAGTAAACAACACCTCTCATGTCCTCGATCTTGAGCAAATGTTCTCTGAGCCAGTTCAATGCCACATTCCTTTGTTCCACTCCGCTCGCCTGCAAATCAATGTCACTAATGTTAACATCAATAGGTTGTTGCATTAGAATTTACTTCAATAAGAAAAATATGTGAATAATGTACATAAATATAAATACATATTTCAAAACAAAATTCAGTTGTTCAGTTTTACTGAGTGCAAAGATTTTGTATGAATTATATCTTATCAAATATTATGATCGGACTCATTTGATGCTTGCGGTCACCTAAAATTTAATGGTTGCTTTATTTTATAATTGTGCACCCAATATTGCATTGAATATGAGGCCTATTGTATTGGACATGCTCTATGCAGGTACATTAAATGTAGAAAAATAAAACCAATCACACAAAAATTTAAACAATTTGTTATACAATTTTTTATACAGTTTCTTTCCTAAATGTTATCACAGTCTTAACGGCATACATTTTTTTGGCATCAGAGATCACCGCAAACAACCTTTCCATACGTGCTTTGAATATATATGCTTTATCACAAAAAGTTTAAAAAATGTGGTTACAATACCGAGCAGGAAAATGCAGTTAATATTTTAGAAGTATATATATAAAATAATTAGTGTTCTGGTGAAGGTTACATTAAAGAAAAAATATTTTTAATTTGTTCATTAACATGGTTTTAGTCAATTTAGTGGCACAGCACAAAATATTTAAAACGTCTCAACATACACAATACCAACTAGTGTTGAATGTAGCGGTTTTAAAAACACATATATTGATATCCATCACCTGAAACATAGCATTTATTTATGTACCCATAACTGTAATACATTATATGATAATGATAAGTAAATTTATTATCTATAATGTGGTAAGAATGCAATATAAAATACACTGTTTACTACAAATTATAAAGTTGACATTAAAAGTAAACCTTATACTTATAATTTTACTTATGGAATATATTATCATTATGTTTTATCTTTACTATATTTCCAGGAAGTTATAAAAAACTGTCAACTCCTATGATGATATACATGTTATTACTTTATCCCATCTTAATATATATAAATCTCGTGTCACAATGTTTGTCCTCAATGGACTCCTAAACCACTTAACCGATTATA
>DWUN01000885.1:0-19198 GCA_018249975.1 Passova gellias
ATTAGTAGTATTAGTCCAGTTAGTGTTTGTTAGTGTAAGTGCAGTTAGTATTCGTTAGTATCCGCCCTATCAGAGGTGCGTCACAGATGCGTCGCTACTCTTGTGTACTGAGATGGTCACCTCCGGTATACGAGTTGACCGGCAACCACAGCCTTCAACCGAAACACAAATTGCAAAAACAATTGCTTCACGGCAGCAATAGGTGTGGCGGTGGTACTTCTCCGGGCGAACCGTATACAGGTTCTACCACCTCCACTGAGCCAATAAATCAAAACAATTTCTAGAGACAAGAAATTTATTTGAGCATTTAATTAACATCTCAACCGGAATTCATGTTTTAACAGAATACCGAAGTTATTATTTGAAGAAATCATTTTAGCGTACGAAACAAACAGGTGGAAGGCTACAAGGGCAGCCGCGGCGGGAGGCTAGCTCGTCGTAAAAGCCTCAGCCGCGCACCACGTGACTTTGTGGGCAGTATTTCAGAACGCGGCGGCACTCAATCAAACCGTTTACAGCGCATGCGATTATAACTCTCCGATTGTTAGCAATAAGATTTATTGTTCTGTAAATATCGCGCATTAAAATCTCGACATGATGTTTAAGGTCTATCGAGAATGTTCTATACGAATGTTGACTATCCGAACGCTTAAGGCAATTCGAGGCTATTGCGTCCTTAAAGTTATTAGTCAATATGTACAGTTGTTTTCTTTACGCGAGGTAGATGGTCGCGACCCGCGTGGCGACTGCCCTTATTATGTCCGAGAGGTTCCGTCCACGACACGACCTTAAAAGTCGCTCCCGAGTGATATTGTTAGTTTACAATCATTACAACTCGTCGGAGGCTTTAAAGGCAATTTCTAATCATACGATGGATCGATTACTCTTAATCTATTCTATATTACATAAGAAGTGTAAACGTACAATTTTTAAAATGATAATTATATCTTATCTGAGCTTTAGATTTAGTTGTGCTTTAAAAAGCGCCCGTCGCTTCCTCCCCGACGCTCGCCGTTGATAGCTTTACGTCGAAAAAAGCGTGAAAATCAACAGGGGCCCCAGTCGTTACAACAACAGTCTCAGTGACAGGTCTGTTGTTTTGTTTCCGCGTGCGGTTGTTGGTTTTGGCTCGCGCGTACGTCTCTCCTATCGATGTAAGCGATACTGCCGGATGGGGTGTTTCATTGGAAACGCTTAAAAGGTTATTTTTAAGCCAGTAATCGAGTTAGTTGTGCGTTAGGAACTCTATCAGCTAGAAAGGTCGGTGCAGGTATAAGAGATACTAAAGTATCCATTACAGGAGAATAATTAATAGAATAGAATTAACATCC
Organism: Passova gellias; assembly: GCA_018249975.1. NCBI lineage: Eukaryota > Metazoa > Arthropoda > Insecta > Lepidoptera > Hesperiidae > Passova > Passova gellias. Next base: position 1,332 of record DWUN01000885.1, read on the forward strand.
TTCAGATAGTGGTACAAAAACGAAAAGTTCGTAGAAATGTCCTATAACGTAGCATGCGGCAAAACTAACGATAATATACCATATACGAGTACCTCGTACATATGTAAATGGAAGATACCCAGCTGTGAGTTGATGAAGTTTAATTATATTAAGTTCAGTTTTATTTTATTTGGTAATGTCAGACAAGTTTGTCAACCCTCAAGTATTTCAACGTAGTCTAGGATCCTAGCACTGAGGCAGACTCAAAATATTAAATCAACATTATTGCCAAACATTTTATCCTCGATTGCTGTACTGCTATAACGTAATAGTAAACGGTCAATGTCGTTCGGTAATCAACCTGGTATCTTCGTATTAAAAGTCAATTTACCTTCAAAAGCTCTCGGTATAATCGGCGCAGGCGCATCCGGCCACAACTCCTTAATAACACCTCACTCCCATAACTCCGACGACCTCTACGGCCAATAAATCGTGAATTAATAACTCCATCCGTAGAAACTCCATATTAACTCTAACATTTAATATCAGTGTTTAATTAACCCTTGTCGCTTAGCGCATAGAGTCCACTTTGAAGAAATTTTCCTTTTCAATGCGTCGGGGTATAATAATCCCGTACAATAAAAACGCGGTCAGTATAAACCGGTAGCCGAAAAGGATTACTTATTGCCTTTGTATTGATAGCGCTGACGCGCGAGGCCAATGCTGTGAAAGTTTAACTTGTAGTTCATCGATACAATCGATGAGATTATGTCCATACATAGAAGCCTCTACTTCGATACTCCAATGCGAAGCGAAGATACCGAGTGTAACGTCGACAAAATGAATGGAACTTAACCCTTTTCATGATATTGAAAAAGTAATAGTAAAATTGCTATTGCTTTTAATGCTCAATATCTAACCCGTCACTAACACACTTCGGACATATAGCATAACACAGATGAAGCTTGGTTGGTTCATCGATTGCCTTCGGTAGAGTTCTATGCGTTCTTTTGAACAAGAAACGTTTATTTGTCAATATTCGTTATGCCTTTTACTTACACCGTTTTCCGAAGCATGTCCTAACTAAAATCACAACGCAATCCAAGGACGATCTAGTCTTAAATGGCTCCACACCAAATTTCATGAAAGGCGTGAAAACAGGAAAATATTATAAACAGGCTATAAACATAAATACGATAAATGTAATGTAAATATTAACGTAACGTAATATTAACGTGGAGTAATGTTGTAGTCAATTCATCTCGACATGCCGGATTTCATCGATAGATTTGCTTTTAAAATATCATTACAAGTATCCCATCACTACGCGTTATAAAAATAATTATAAATGAGCGCAGCGTCATTAGCCGCCGCCACTCGTTGCACAAAGGTCGCTCGTCTCCCTCTAACATATGTCAGTCACGCTCGCGCTGAGAAACCTGAGATTGTTGTTATAGGCTAAACTGGAATTTTAGATTCTGGTAATTTTAGTTCTCACTCTTATTATACAGGGTGGCGTTTTTATACTCAATTATAGTTTTTAATTCTGATATTATCAGTTTATTATTTAGTACCTGCACCTTATAGATTATATGCAGCATTTAATGCGATTAGCTGTCCCCATAGATGTGAGAAAATAGAGTATGCATTAAATTAAAAAAGGCCATATTGTTAACATTAGAATCTTAACTGGCTTAGTGATGTTTCATATTTAAATGGATAAAATGGATTAATCCTCGAAGCCCTCTGCTATGAGTATTATTCGGAGAGATACTGCTTAAGTAGACTTACGTTATCCAAATTTCTATAATTGATTTTGAATTTTTTTCAAAACCGATTTGATTTAGAACCGCTGAAGTATAAACATAAAATTGACCACAATGCTTCTACTCGAAATGGCATCCGAGAATGTATTTATAATGTCCAATAAAACATAATAATAATATCGTAAATTGTCGTCAAGTCGCCCTGTACGTGCGACTAGTCAATGAATGTGTACTCCTACCTGCAACTTCCTTCCTCCAACTATCCATTACCTATGAATGACATTCCTCGCTTTGACAGCCAAATGGATATCCTGGCACCTATACAATCGTACAGTTTTTATGCTAACACCATAAGGTCGAAATTTCCGCGGCGAACGAATTTAGTGACATATTTCGAATGAATAGACAACTTTAAATGTGCAGATAAATTGACGTGATTACACTTTATGTGTTTCACATTAGGTTTAAAGTCGTTTAGCGACGTATCGTGAGGCGGCAAAGATGTTTTTATTATTGTAAGGATGCGTAAACGATACGTAAGGACGCCGGCACATTGTGAGCGGAGCCACGCTGTCTGTGACGGCGGTTTTTGTAGGCTCGTTTTTTGTCCAACCCTCCAAATATATCCAATTTGGTTAATGATACCTGATGACGTTTGGGTAATTAAGGGATGAAGACGGTGGAGAAACACTTTTTTTTTATCATCGAGGATTAATTTAAGTCGGAGACGACTCCGCAGATTGATCTTTATTAACTATGTTTTATTGAGAGTTGAACCCGCGTTTGTGGAATTAAAATTATACTTAACAAGCTTAATAAGTATTGTTTAATTTCCGAATAGGAGTATACACGACTTCGGGCTTAGCAGTCGGGGACTCTAACCAGCACACCAGCGGCCACACTACTGTCCGTCCTTAAGCATAAGGATTTTAAAACAAATACACACAGATATTGCAGTAGGTATACGGTAAGTATGTAGCTGCTATCCGGTTTAAGTCCCACTGCTGGGCTACAGTCCCCTAACTACAAGAGACATGGACCATAATACACTATCGCTTCACAGTTTCAGTATTTTGTACGTAATTATGTATACTTGTCAGAAATGACGTATAAATAAAATCGTTGAACATTGAACAGCGTATTGTATAGACTGTCTAAACCTTTACAATATTGACCGATTCTTAACTAAATCTACTATTTACTACTACAAGAAAAAAACACGCGACCATTTAAAATAGTAACCGTCTGAATAGACTCTCGACTCATTGATCGGAGGGTGGGCAGAGCTGGTAAAGAAAAAAAGTGACTTTTATTGCACGGCATATTTCCGGTTCGCCGCTTTGTGCATTAATTGTTAGTGATCCCATTGTTGTCGTAGGAACTGAACGGTTTTGGAGAAATCCTTCGCCGTGGATACCCTATTATCCGACACCTTTGATGTTTTCACGTGATTTGTCCCGAATTTGTATTTGTTATTGAATATCGGGATTAATGTCCTAGCAAGCGACAGATCCAATTTTGGTCGGAAAGCTCAAAATTATATGCCGTATGATTGCGTACAATGGTTTCGATGTTAATCCGTTGGATACCAAATCCTATTTTGGATTTTCTGTACAAATAATAGGCTTATTATTATCGGATCAATGCAATTACAATGGGTAAGTGATGGTAGAAGATTGCCCTACTTGGAATGTTCTAGTTCCATCGTTGTAGTAAGTATACCAAGATGTTAGATGCGAAAGAGACGATCTTTTTGTTGACTTGAAATATTTTCGCTTGTGAAAAACAAATGAGGTTTGACGTGACCCGTCATTAGCGAGCCACATGATGTCTTCCTGGGCTGGCCGCGCGCTCGCCCTGAGATAACATGGCACTAATGACAGATCGATAAAAATCAAATACATTTAAATGTCTAAATGTAGGGGTGTATTTTCGAAAGTCGACTGCAGTGTCAATCCTGAGCCAAGAGACATAGGTTCTATTCTCATCAAGAACAATTATTCGAATGATGAGGTCGAGTATATGATTTGTTTCGAGATGAATATGCTCTGAAAGTTTAACAAAATACTCACTCTATTTCTTACCTTCTTGTTACTGATAGATCTAATTTAAAATAAGTCTGTCTTCCATTATGTCTATTTTCTAAGAAAACAATCTCATGCCCCTCGCCAGTACTGGTTCTGTTAAATATAGATTCCATTTAGCAGCGACCCGTTTGCTATGTTCATACAGTTCACATAAGCGTTGCTTCTTTGTGTTGAAGTAAGAAACTTTTAAATCAAACAGTAAGTAGTCCTTATAAATGGCTCTTAATCGCCTGTAGGTCCAGTGGGTAGAATCCCTAAATGCTGAGCCGGAGGTAGACGGTTTGATTCCTCACTCTCGCTGCGCTCGATGCTCTCCTGGACGCAGCGCCTCTTTGTGATCTATATGCGGACAAATGGAACACAATTTCGTTTTAATTAATATTTGAAATAAATATATGTTTGTCTTAAGAGGGAATCAAACCGACAAGCAGCCAACAGGTTACTTAGAAGACTCAGCGCCGATATATTTTTAACTAGTCTTCATTGCGTGCGATTACTTTAAACTATAAACTATAGCGTCCACAGTTAACTCGTTCTTGATGCTAGTTAGTTATAAAGAAAATATTTTTATCGCAATAAGCCGGTGATACAGTGCGGTAAAATAAGTTAATAATAAGAGGCAAACGACAATGATATTCTCAACTGCGCTTAATGTACGCGTGCGTTTACATGCGGCTAGACGTTAGTGGGATAAAATAAGCTCAGAAAACATGACTGAAAAAATTAAAAAGCTCCTGATACTAGGGGAGGTCACGGAAATGAACTTGACACAAATTGTAGTTAAAAGAACTATGCTATAGTGTCTTGTTTGCGTGTATCGCCGTTCTTTGCTTACTTTATGACGATGACAATGACGTTTTTCTCTTTCATTCCTTAAATTACTACACAATGTTACGATGCTAAATATCATCTCACATATTTACACAGCCTTAAGGGAGAAAACTACATATATTTGAAATAAAAACCATTGGTAAAAGAGAATATTGAAGTTACAACGTAAGTTAGGTAATACTGCAGGAGGCATGTGAGCGGCCCGCGCCGGCGCACACGGCGCGGGACGCGTAAACAAATATATTTATTTAATAAGTTTTTATTGCCGTAATCTGGACATAATTTACGCTGATAAGCAGATCGGCGCGGCTTATATGAAGGTTTGAAGCCCAGCAGCCCGGCCGAGCGTCCTGCCGACCTCGGGCTCACAGGTTCTGTGTACTTTCAATGGTATTTAACAACAATAACTGCGTTTAGAAGGCGTTCATCTGAAATTCATTTCGATATATATTCTTTTATGAGAAGAGAGCAAACGAGCGAGCAATGGCAGATCACGAGTGGCCGCTGCTGCCTGTGGACATGGGCGTGTGCTATCAATCGTTGATACTACTGCAGCAGTGGGCCTGTTAATGCGAATTCACTCGGTGATGCGTTAATAACAATTAGTTGGTGACTATTCGTTAGCAACTCGGCTGCAGGAATGGGACTGTAATATTAGTCCAGTCAGTACTCGTGTTACCATATTCCAAAACGTTTAATATAGTTTCTAACGTTTGGAGATACAATCGTAGCCAGAAAATGTATTCAAATAAAAAGAAAATGTAACATCAAGTGAACTTATCGCTGTAATAAACAGTAATTTTTTATCTCGTCCACCGTCTACCAATGACGAAAACCATTCTGATATTAGAATTGGCGAAACAATTGTATAGCGCCTGTTATCTCGAAATAATTTTCGCTTAACAGTAATACCGGGCCGTAGTCAGGCTGTCTGCAATTGGTTACTGGATCAGGATTGTTACAGGCAATACAAGAAACTAAAGGAGTGTGCACAATGTTTGTAATAGAGAGCAACGGACACCGAGTCCAGTGTGACCGAACGCTTACCTTTACAAAGTACTCTTAACTATTATAATTATTCACAGTCGAACGCGCAGACCGTGACAGTTACAGCTTTTAAAATCCCAGATGTACGTGAAATCACACGACCCATTACACACCGTTTAACGTGAGTACTTTGCCGGGAATCGAACCAGCGGCAGATGTGCGCCGACAAATTGTATGTAGCAAAAAACGCGGTATTAAAGTTCACGCTCCTAGCCTGCCGCTATTAGAAGATGATTCTCGATAAATAACGTTATTATTGGGGTAAGTAATTGATTTCATGACGCCGCCTCTGAGAGTGTTTTAAAGCTGCTACTGTTACATTTCACATAATTTTATTTGATGTGTTAACATAATATCGCAGTTGATTTATACCTTTTTTAAATTACTTTTATTATAGATTAGTCACATTCTTTATTATATATGAATCACTATATTTATTTATTACTAGCTTTTGCCCGCGACTTCGTCCGCGTGGAATCGTGGCTTTAGGCAGCGTTTAATTATTTCAAAATAAATTATAGCCTACATGTTGCCGAGGACTAATATAACAAAAAAAGTTTCATCAAAAACCTGTTCAGTAGTTTTAGTGTGAAAGCCGGACAGACAGACAGACAAAAATTTCAAAATCGATTTTTTTGGTTTGTGTTACTTGTATGAAGATCCATAGGAGTATTTTTTCTTTTTTATAACGTAGCGTAATGTAACATCACGCTTGTAATCCCCGAAGCGGTAGGCAGAGGAATGTAGTACACCGCCACATTTCACCGGTTACGTTTAAGTCCCACAATGGAATAGGCCATGCACCGGGCACACGTCCAGACTCTGAGTCACTACTAGAAATTGTAAATTAGAAATATCCAGCAGCACGCGACCCGGCCGGCCTGCGACCGGACTGCGGGAATAGGATCAGACAGTTCAGCTAGCACCCATTAGTCGACAACGAAACTAAGAGGAAGTTAGGCATATTAGGTTTGCTTTTATACAAACAAATATATCTCTTTATGAGTATATAATATTCGAAGACTGATAAATATTCCTTTACAAAGTTCGTTGTTTACTTCAAAACGTACTACGGATTCGATACACAACAGCGCGCAGCGCGGAGCCGGCCGAGCCCGCCCGAGCCCGCGGCCGCAGGCCTCCGCGCCCATTGACGCGGCACGTCCCCGTAATCCGATTATTTGTAACAGATCGGCACCACTTTTCACACATTTCGCACTAAACATTCAATATTCTCACAATCACAAACTTATTATTACAACTGTTACGACCTTATTTCTATAACGATAGAATTTATTTGTCCTTGCACGAGACGTAGAGAGTTGTCGAGTGTAATGTAACATGTTCGACCAATTGATATCGATACAAATACCCGTCGTCTGCCAAATTCGGTTAGATCGACGCGGACGGTGCTGCCATCTGGGATCGGTCACTGTTTTATTAAATGTAACGAGTTCTGTCGCCACCGGCACATTAAGGAAGGTCGGTAATTCTCGACAGAGCTAGCCTTCATTCGACACTGTACATGGGAAATTTGAACTTCGAAGTATTCAACGACGTCCAAATTAGCAATCGGGCACTTCATACCATCAGTCGAGAGGAAGGCGACGATGTATGCTGTTTAAACTGAAAGAAAACGTAATATATTATATTCTCATAGACATTTTTCTTATCGTGGTGTTACACACGAAGGAATTATGTCCAAAGAAAAATAACCGACAGCGGCCCTCGGTCGACCCTCACCTCGCACGGGCCACTAATTGCCCTCTGAGGGCCCGCCAGGGATTACACCCTTTAGTGTTGGTCGAACGAAAACGACGTGCAACTTGGACTCGGCCGATGTGGATGACTTACCATTACATATTAAGAATAATATTACTAATATTCGCTTACAATATTTTTGGATTAGTTACAACTTGTAACGGATTTCAAACGTTCAAAGTTATGAAAAATACTGAATAAAACCTTAATGAAACATAAATATAAAAAAAAATCTAAAATAACAAATGTAATTAGATAAATTAGATGAATTAAACCTTTTCAAGATTAAACTTAATAACGACTTATATTTTTTGTTATTTCGAGTTATGCAAAAAAACAATTACTTGTTACATAGTGGTGGTAAGAGGGAGAGGGGAGGTCGCGTATCGAGACTTAAGGCTGGAGATGACGGCGGAGCGATCATCTTAATTGTTCACGCCCCTTTTATGTCTGGCGATTCGCGTGAAATGTTATGTTACGACAAATTGAACCATAAATAAGGATATGATGATGGATGTTAAATTTTAACAAGCTGCCGAGCGAGCCTCGCCACGGATTCTCTCCTTGGAGTCGTGATATTTCATGAACATATGAAAATTACTAATAGATTTTAACTACTTACTACGCAGTAATGAATAAGAAAACGGATTTTCGCTGAAATAAACTTCATTTATCCATTATATTATTAATAGCAATCATATAGACATTTAATTTTCTATTCGCTTAGCTAGACGTTGAAGGGCCGGAGCGCTAGATGGCGCTGCAGGTTGGAAGTAATCAACAATTTAAAATTGGGGCTAATCCGACACTGCGCCGTAATCGCGGCAATCACTCTCCAAGTCGCGCGCTGGGAGACGCGTTTACATAGCTCGTTTTATTTCACTCGATTTGCATAATCATTTGTTTATTTGTAAAATAACAACAATTGCGCCAACTGACGCGTCCGCCGCGCTCGTCTGGTCCCACACGAGCCGGCGCAGCTGCCGCGGGCACCAGGCAGTTGATAAACTTATCGCATACATTTCTAAATACGAACTGGCATAAATACTTACACACAAGTCTTAATTATGTATAATATATACATTACTCATGATATTTAGCACTCGGTGTTTTCTGCCTACCCCGTTAGGGACCTGGCGTGATGTTTTTGTATGTATACATTGTTGACATTCTTGTTCTTACAAACTTCTAATTACGGTAACTCTATTGAAATCAGTACATACGAGTACATAGTTATCTTTACAGGCCCATTAATGGTCGCGAACTCTTCGTACTAACTAAAATCATCAAGTTTGAAACAATTGACATTAAACTACGTAAAAAGCTAAATTGTTCGTTTTAGTCTCATTGGGGTTTTCTTTTACATGTTAAATAGATATTTAGCAAAACAGTTTGAAGTCATGAAGCTCGATATATACCTACACAAACTCTTGTATGAGTATCTACAGCCAACATATGTGAGATCATATTTTCATTCGAAAAAAAATTATTTTCCAAAAACAGTTACGTATATCTACCATGTGGAAGTTTTATGCTAAAAAAAATATTTTTATATCCATTGCAGATCAGCCATGATTTATAACAAGTAAATAAGGATCTCAGCAATTAATAAAATGTACATTTCCTTATTATCGTCTGTTATCGTTATAAACGTGTAAATTATGAAAAGAAAGTTTAAAATAAGTCCATGTGAACGCGCCTCCGAGGTGTTTGTTTTTCAGTGAAACTGTACAGGACAAATTGACGCGTCACTCGGCAGCCGTCCCCGTTCCTCTCGCGCAGGATCGTATCTTCATTTCGCTCGCTCTAAATAACGAATAACAAACATAATCCGGATTACATCGCGAATCATTTGTAGGCGGAACGTACGGCGTTTTGGTAATTGATCGCTTTCTATCAAATATTCTTAGCTTTATTTTAATGTAAATATTTAAGGCGGATATTGTTTTACAAGCTTAATAACAAGATAAGCCGTATTCATTGTGGTCACACGCCGGTTAACACGAAACATACAGTGCTCATAGTACTCAGATAATATTCGAAGCCTTAAATCAGTGTCTACAGAGTAGGTATAGGAATGCTGATTAGCACTTAATTTATTTATTTACGGATTACCAACACAAGGTACAGTGGATACATCTATAAATTATACACTGCATAAATCTATATATATATACAGATCTTGCACTTAAAGGTAACCACAGCATGCTATGTGTTACAGAATTGTGAAACAAAATGAAGTTAATATACACAAAAAAAAAATTGTAAATATATCATTATGTAGGATCTATATTTTATATTTTAATTACACTTTTAAACTAATACATATTTTAGACATATTCAATATACTAAAATTACTGCTATACATCTGAGATAGCGGTAGGTACGTCACATTTCACAAGTTTGGATTTAAAATTAGTGCGTTTGCCAAAACGGATATCTATATCAGGGATTTCATTATTATACTCGTTATACTGGCGTGACATGCGAATTATTAATAAATAATAATATCAATCTGCTTATGATTTGCTTGCAAATGTGATAAGTAAATTAACATTCGTAAAGTTGCTCATAAGTGAAAATAATGATTAAATATTATTATGAGCCTTTCAACTCAACAAAAACGCAGTAAAAAATGTTCTTGTTCCAAAAAATTAAAATGTTTTTTTGTATTGTAATAATGTATATCATAAACATAACGTTACAACTATTTCAAAATAAGTATAAAATTATGTACACCCATCCAAACTTACATTCCAGCACACTTTTTCTGATTATTTATGCATCACTAGTGCCATCTCAAAATTTTTGTTGAAACTTACTCGGCTACCTGTGTGTCGTTACGTGCTCGGAACTTTTTGTTGAGTCCATCTAGCGGATTTTGTGGAAAGCAATAGGTAAAGGCAAATTTACTTCTAGTACAACAAAATGTTACTAGATGCCGCTTTACATGACAATAGGTACGTAAGTTAATTTCTTACACAAATAAATAGATGGCGCTAGCTACATGTGTAATTATTGTTGAAAAATTATATTCAGTATTTTCTATATATTAAACAATTTGCAGTAGTTTGAATCGTAGTAATAAAATCTGAAGAAAACCTAGCTGTCGCTAGAGGGCGGTATCGGCTCTAAGCTTTTGTGAACATCATTCTTCATGCATTTGTACAATGTATAAAATAAAGATACAAGGCAAGAACCTTCAGGCAGAACAAGAGGATCATCAATTATAATAACACCTAATTGTTGTCTTTATTCTTCCAAGTAAAGATGTATTGTATTCCATGTATTATCCAAATTAATAATGAAAATAAAAATGCAGTTATCATTATCAAAAAAACTTTAATATCTACCAATCATTTCTCTATGCTGTGAACAAACTAATCATTTTCGACAACTATTTCACACTGCAATTGCATAAATACATAAAAAAAGCAGGTGAGGCTCACATTCGGTAGCCGGGAGGTATGACGTAAAGCAAGCAAGTACTTATTACTATGTAATACAGTTTATTATTGCACTGAGTTCAAAAAATATAATATACAATTAGCAGCCACACAAAGAATTGACCAATTAATTGATTCCCACGTTCTTCACCTCATATCATCAACATCATCATCAACCCTTTATCGTTGTACTGTTAGTCTCAGGCAGGCTAAGAGCATTGTTCACCATATGAACAAATGCCGGTTGGCAGACCTTTACTTTAAAAAATAAAAATTGCCACATGCGAAAGCTAAGGCGCGCAATATGTCCACAACTAAACGGTATTATTTACTGTATACTATTTACTGTTTGAACGTTATAATCAGGTCTATATTTACTCTGTTATAGTTCCCGGGATAATTGTTACATTCTCTATGTTTTTATATAATTGAAATATTATTTCTAAAGGTTTTTAAATGAATTCGATTTGACTCCTGAGTTTCAATTATTTGCATTGAAAAATGATACAAAACAAAACATGGAGAGTACCGATAATGAAAGAGAAAATTACATGAAAGGGACATAACGCTTTTTTCTTACGTAATGATTTCTATCAATCAACTCGCACCGCAAGGTACGTTACGGAGCTCCGCCAAAAAAATGAATCCGTTTTAGTTCGATTGTAGTTTTACTTGAACCAAGCTGCGCTGTAGTAGACCGTGAAGTCAAATATAAAATATATAAATGAATATCTATCGAAAGGTCGCAAGGTTCAATGTTTTTTCATTATCATTATCAACATCAAAGTATATCGTGTAGCTGCTATTAATATTAAGACTTAACATATATACAAAAGTGAAAAGAATTGGCACATTTTCAGAAGGCATGAGGGACTTAACGCTAGTCATTCCGTACTCTATTGGTATCCAGCATATAAAAAGCATATATTATAATATAATTACTCAGTAACCACAAAAGAAATAGATCTGCAACGTTTCGCGTCGAGCCGCGGCCCGGGAGCGTTAGTTCATCATTAAAAAAATAACAATCTCGCATACTCGTGTATGATTTGTACGTACGTGGCCGAACACAGTATGGTCACATCGGAATCGCACGTCGATATGTACAGGTTTCCTTATCAATAAGGGCTGTAATCGCTTGACTACAGTTCCTATGCAGTCAGCGGTGTTCCTCGTATACGTTTAATTATTCACTCAAAAATTACTCTACTTATAAAATAATAACCAGTTGTCGAATGACCTCTACTTAGTCGGTATAAAAACGCTTTATATACGACATTTGTAAACGTAATTTAATTTGTTTATTTTTCGATGCCCATTCATAACAGAGCTTATTCTAGATTTAGGAACTATAACCAATGATATTAACAAAAACAAAACTAACCGCCACTTAGTTTGTTTTAGCGGGCTTCGTAATTACCGGGATGAAGGTTGCCTGCGTGAAGTGTTTCCGATAGTTTTTATAGAAACGCTACATCTGATCTGAAAACTTAAAATTGAAATTTTACCATCCTGATCAACCTTTCAGTGCCACTGTTGGACCCCGAACTCCTATATGATTGAGAAAGGTGAACATCGTGGTCTGCCACAGTGGTCGAGAAGCCTCGGTGAGCTTCACACCCCTTAAAGAACATTTTGTAGAATTCTAAATACTAAGATAGATTTCCCTAAACCCTGAAGAGAGAAATATTTCATTTTAAAAACCAGGGATTCCAACATCGGACTCCAGAAATGAGATAGTAAGCTATACTGTTTTTTTACCGGTAGCAAGTAGAGTTAAAGGGTATTTAATACAAAAAATTTTGCTTTATTTTTAGCCATATAATTGCTCATTTTGTACTCCTATCTATTACCTGCCCACCTGCCTTATAATAGAAGACATGCTATTGCATTTTCATGCTAAACGGTAAAGGAAATGAACTAACCAGAGGTCACACAACAGCCTTAGTCTAATTCAGTATACATTCACATCTCCACGTCCCGACTCAGAGAGTCGTAGTTGAGGTCCTTCACCTCCTCGGGACTGAAGCTCTTCACCGACACCTTGCCCGCCTCGCCCAGTTCCGTACTCGACAGCTTATTGGTTATTTTCGTTATGGAGATCCTACTTTCTATGTCTGCATCACAAATCGATTCTAAAACAACCCCCTTTTCGACCCTTCTCGGTTTCGGTAAAACGCTTACGATAGTTTTTGTACTTCTTAACTTTTCACTCAGTAGCTTGTTGCAATTCTTCTTCGACATGTCCAGCGCGAGCGGGTCTTCTTTGACGTCTTCTTTCTTCTCCTCCGTCGTCGGCTTGTTCTGCTGCTTCATTTCTGCTACTTCCGCGTTCGTCACGTTATCCTTCTTTTTCCATTTCGTTCTTCTGTTCTGGAACCAAATTTTCACCTGGAAATGAGAGGAGATTTTGCTTTAGATTTAATTTTGTTTTCGTAAAATATTTTTAATGGGAGCTTCATTTTAATGTTTCATATTTGGGACAACGATTTCAAATTAGGCAATTACTCGTAAATGCTCGTGTTATGATATCAGAACAGCTTATATATTACATATAAAATACAAATTGTAGTTATTGTGCGTCGATCTCTGGACCAGTCTGTCAGTCAGTCAGTCAGTCGGTCATTCATCTTCCTCCTCTATGTAGATATATAAACGGCAATTATTCTAAAACCAGTTTGTCGCTTACAATCAATCATGTAGGTAGGTAAATATAGCGGCCGCTAATGTAACATTTGTGTTATTAAACCTCTATTAGTTCCGCTGCCACTATATCCGGACGAGTGCGTATGTCTACTTTGTATGCGTAAGTGCTGACAAACTGACACAGCTAATGAGGGGTTGGCCCTGATTATTGTGACCGGCTCGATTTAGTGACGGAGATTTCGGGGCAATTGTTTTTTCTGACCCTTTTATTGGTCCGTACTGGATCGGGTCTAATTTTTGCATTTAATGCCGACTGTTTCCGAACGTAACAGCCGCTATTTCGTATTAGCCATTCGAAATTATGATCGTGAATCAATTTATTGGGCGTACGAATGATGCGCGGTTACACGGTTGTTCGTGTGTGTGTTTGTGCGCTACAAGCTGGTAATTACGGAGCGATCGTCGAGCGCCCCGGGGGAGGTAGGGACGCGGTGCTTGTATTACGCATTGTCGATGAACAATGTATTGTTCTACTGTCTGTGTTACCGGCGTGCTATGATATAAATATATTAGCTTTCGCTTCGGTTTCGCTTGGGCCGATTTAAATTTTTTTGGATTTCTCTCTCAAAACCACCACGTTTCCACGGAGATGCAAGTGAAGCCGGGGAATATAACTAATATTAATTATTAAATTAAAATTTATAGCAGATACATTTTATAGAACTTGCATAAGCTAGTTTGTCCTATATACTGGTTATCTATAAATAGGTCCAAAAATCAATAAAGCACGATGCGGCGGCCAGATTAGGACAATTAACCTAATTATTCCGTTAATATGTAATCCGCAAGCTCGCCTGCCATTACTGACGAGCTTCAATAAGTCGCAATCCATCAATTAATTATATAACAGCAGTTTACATTCAATAGGTATCGCAATTATTTAGATATTCCCTTTATTATATTGTGACATATTCATGTGTATCGCACACACCTATACACATATTTGTTTTTACCGGAAATCGAACACAGAACCTCCCGATCACCGGTTAGGTTCATGAACCACTAAATCCACAGGCCAGTCAGAAAGATTGAAGTTAGACACAATGGTCAGCAAGTCGTAGACTACATATTGTACGGGGACGGTTCGAGGCCTGAAAATGAATATGGGATATATTTATCTAGATATTCCTACGGTTTCGAAATATTATGTTGGTGTATGCAAACACTGAATCGACACTGCACTGTATGGGAAGTTCAAAAGCAAACTCTGCACGTGACGGTAGCTACATATAAACTCATTATAGCGCGCAGTTCCGGCTAATAGCTACCGAATTAATCCATCTAACATGTGACATTTGACTCGGCCGCGCGCCCGCTGCCAGGGCGGCCCTGCGTCGGGGTACACCGTCCTATTTATTATCCTATGAATACTATTGGGAACAGACGGGTGCATATTAAAAACCGTTCAAACGTATGATTGTTCAATTCACAGATACATATATGAAATGTAGTTTTTCTTAACAATAACCGTTGGATGCTGTAAGCCGCAAAATGTTTCATGTCCCACTGCTGGGCATGTTCTTTATGACTAGAATGAAGTCATTAATTGAGGTGTCAGTATATAAGCATATAGAACGATGCAAATTTGCAATGTTTAGGTCTTGTTCGACATCACCATTTATCTACATTATGTGAATTAAAATCCTCTCTTTCTGAAATCAATTCAATGTCAAAAGTATTTATTTATGCATATATTATAGATATTTCCAAAAGCTCTATAAGATTTATTAAACAATGATCGTTGTCCTGTTAAATGAACGCAACATGCTCACCCACACAATACCTTCATATCGCCGTACAATGCAATCCACTTGCTTGCAAACACGAAGATAATTATTATTGATTGCGCATTAGGGCTGCTAGAGTGGGACGGATAGGTTTTAATAGGGTTGACACTATTAATTTATATAGAATCTAATTAACGATTAAGGAATCATGGTTGAAACTGAACATAGAACTTTCTTTTAACACAGAAATTAAGACCCGCAAGAGACACGCGAAACGTGTCACGTCTCACGAATCTCCAATTAAGTTATGGACTTCAATAATTGAAAGATAAAAGGTATCAGCCAATATTTTAGTATCAAATATCGCTTTGGAATATCGCACGAAGCGAGCGCCCGATTGCCCATTCATTCCACTAAAACAAGTCGAATAAGTGGCAGCCCTGCGGCGGCAGACAGAGACGGATATATCCGAATGATACAATGCGGGTTATATGTAACATGTCAAAGCTCGCTAATTGTACGTCAGGGAGCAAGGGATGCGCTGGGGCGGTATCGATAAATACAATCATTTCCTTCTAACAAGATGATAACCAAATTGATCTTATTTTTTTTGTTTTCTGATTTGAACTGTTAAAATGTTATCGACGGGGATAACGGGTTAATGAGAGATGCAGGAGAAGATGCGATCGATGCAGTCACATTCACTAACATGAATGGTCGCTTAAGTCTAATATATTAACTTATAGTTAGAATATAATAATGGTTGACATATTTAAATAACTAAAGCTTAATATTGAAACCCTATCCAGATATTGCCTGGCCTGGCTAGGTGACTGACCTATTGCGTCTTCATTATGATTCTTCGTGACATATTCCTTTGTTGTTAAAGTTACATGCGATATGAAAACTGGCATTACTTAGATAGTATGCATTTACGTGATGTTGAGATATGTCCGGAATATTAATAAAACATCGTGGTACGTAGATGTAGTATGTAGGTAGTAGGTGTGGCGATCTGGGGAGAGCTGGTACCGTGAGGGTCTATTGTTCGAGTCCCGCTCTGTGTCTGCATATCAGTGTTATCGATACATGCTACTGTTTGTTTGACGTTTGATCGTATCGAATGCATACGGAACCCTCAGGGGATCGTGTGCGTATTTGGATTACGATTGAAAAGTGATACGACCATCTCATCGCAAGCTAGGCGATGTCTGAGCTTTTTTTTCATTTTTGAAACATAGGCGGTATCTGAACTACGGTAATGGCATAAATGACAAGATATTTGAACACCCGGACAGAGAAAGGAAATCGTGTTCGTAATACTAATATGTGTAAGTGAGAATCGAACCCTAGTCTCTGCTCTGCAGGCTCGTTGATCACTAAATTGAGATGCTTATTTTATAAAGAAATGCGTATTAAGCGATGGTTGAATGAAGTCGGTTAAAAATACGACGATATGCACCCAATCGACAATAGTTAAAATTCAATTTGTTGCTAAAGCTATCGTGATAAATATAAGAAATCTTACCAGGTTGAGGATAACTGCTTTCAAGTTCAGTTGTAAGATTTGACCCGAACGTACAAGATACTATTTATAATAAAAATTTATATATTATTTATAGATTTATAATAAAAAAGAATTATTTATATTAAAGGATCTTCATCCATATAGTAATACGCTATTTCTTTATATTGAAACCAAGGATGCCCCGAAATCGGAAGTTTGTGTCGGCGAGTCGCGATCCAGTTAACTTTGGGAACCACTGCTCTATACACGTTTAATCAAAACACCGTATCCACGTGTCGTATCACGTAACAGTCGTCTAATTGTGTATAATTGTAGCATCTCCAGCTGTATAATTGTGTGCTGGATTTAATTAAGCGGGATTGTACGCCTCAGGGACTCCATACGGGCGGAGTTTCTCAAGTTCAGTAACTTGGACTTTGACTAGCAATAACTGCACCAGCGCTGGGCTCGGGCCGGGAAGAACGCGGCCCCAATCTAATACTACAAGTTGATTTTGTTATGGCTTATTACTAGTTTTATTTCATTTTACAAATATGTTTTACTTGCATTAGACTTGGTAATAATAAGAATAATAATTGGGAATATTCATTATGCTGCTGTGTAAACGAAAAGCTTATATATGATAATTATAAAAATCTTTTCTATCGCCGTGACACAGAATAAAATAATGCGCTCATCACACAAATGTTTGTATTGGGTGATAATCGAACCCGCGACCTTCGGATTAGCAGTGAGTCTCTAACCGTTGCACCGCTGGCCTCCGCCGGCTGCCTGTAGTGAGGCAAATCGATAGGTCATTGTAATAAGTCCGCTACGACTTTCAAAACGAATCCCAATACTTAACGTAACGTAACATCACGCCTGTAATCCCCGAAGGGGTAGGCATAGGAGTGTAGTATACCCCCACATTTTACCAGTTACGTTTAAGTCCCAAATGGAATAGGTGGTGAGCCTATTGCCATGCACCGGGCACACATCCAGACTCTGAG
>DWUN01000886.1:0-19192 GCA_018249975.1 Passova gellias
TTGTAATTTCATTTCCTTTCTTTGGAAAATAAATAAAGAATATTAAAAATGTTTCAATAAGCAAATTGTGTCTCAGGTTCAGAAACAGTAATTGAAAAGCCGGCAAATATTCTTTATTTATTTTCCAAAGAAAGGAAATGAAATTACAAAAACAGCTGTTCGTTAAAACCGTACATATGTACGAGTATAACGTTCAGCGAAGTGAGTGGGTACCGAGCACTTCACTAAATAGAATTATAACTTTACGCCGGAAGGTAACGTAATCTGTATATGAGGAATATTCAAACGCAAAGATTCATCTCAGTGGACTATTAACTTTTTCATTTAACTGCAAAGTGTAATTAATAAATGTTGAATCATAAATATTTACACTATACATGCACAATTTAGTAGAATGTTATAAATTCATACCGACAGCCGTAAAAAGCCCATTTAATTAAAAAAAATACATAAATGTCTAATCATTTGTCATAATTGGATTACTGTTACCTTTATTGAATAAAATCGATATAGAGATAATTCTCAATAATTACAACACCATTTTCGATTAGATTTATGCGTACAAATATGCAACTAATTGTTAATTACAGGACGTATATATCGAGTTACCCTAACAGCTTAATGGTTAAGTATTAGGCTAGCGCGAGAATGTGATACTGTAGTTTGATTGCGTTGCACGAGATATGCACATCATGTTCTTGGAGAGAAGACGCGGCGATTACTTTAATATGTATAACAGTCACAAAAAAAACTGTTTTTGTATTGACGAACACTCCTATTTCTATCTACCCATTCTTAAATCAAACGCTTTTAGTATTTTTATGCCAAATATATTTGTAAAAGACATATATTTGTACCAATTTAAATATTTTCTATTATCATCGAACACGACATTTTGTCTTTATTCAGCTCTCCTAAGTTGAGTCACTGAAAATTTACAGTAAATAATGGAAGAGCACACATTTATCTGTAATAAGGCCATTGAAATCATAATCATCTCAGTGGCGCCGCTGAAGCCGACTTAAAAATAGGGCCGGATAAAAGTCATTAACCGTGATGTAAATTTTACAATGGAGTACGCACCCGTAATGTATAGGTACGTTATACTAAGATAACAGTTTATAGCCATTTTAACCTACTTTTCGGTGACTCACTTACAAAACGCCTCTCTACACTTCATGTATTGGAATTTCGAAAATTCTTCCTTAGTTTACGTTTCTTTGACTGTCCATTAAGAGGTGCCAAGTTCTTGCACGGTGTCTTAAATAATATATCAATCATCGCATACCGCTTTCGCACAGATATCATGCCTATAATTATAGAAATTCGTACGATTCTACTGTAAATAAACATTCCAATTTAATGTTCGAAATATGTTTACGCCTCAACCAACGTTAACCAAGTTTTCCCGTTCCATTTCCACAATTTCCAGTAATAAATCAAAACAGCTACTACCGTCCGTTGTTTTTATTGATGCGAAAAAATTATCCTGTTTTAAATCATTTCGTTTAATTTTATAACAACTGCAGCAGCAGTCACAGAAGATCATAATTGATGTGGGTGCTTTTTAATGGAAAGTTGTTTAGATAAAACACAAATAAATTAAATTGGTCAGCAATAAATAGAGACACTTGACCGATGACCGCTAGACAGTGGGCGGCGTTATGTGGGCGGGGCATCTTCTAATTATCGTTCGATAATAATCAAAGAGTCAACAAGTATGTTATTGTCCCAGTGTAGGCCAAAACTTTAACTATTTTGAAACAACTTTGACCGATTTTAAAGATGGTTTATAAATTATCCTTAAGTATTGTAAAGCAACAATAATTATTTGATTGCCTTAGGACCTTCGGACAGTACTTGATAGTTTAGCATATAAAATATGTTTATTTGCGCGAAAAGCTTATTAAATTTTACATATAAATGACACACTACAAAGAAGCCGTAGCGTTTGCTGCCATAGCCAATTGACGTCAATAAGAACAAACATGTAAATGTTTACGTGCAACATTGGACTTGAGACATGGCAATTTCGATGGGCGTGCGTGTTTAACCGACAGAAACGATCGGCCGGGTGCAGCCGGAGACGAGTGTTCGCTGACAGATACTTCCGGACGGACCGCGTGACGCAGTGTCGCTGACGCGGCGTCACCACTAAATATACCTGAGTGACAGTGAGACACCTCGCCGCCGACTGAAAACATCTGAAACTGAAAGTGCGGGTGTGCCGCCTCGCCTGCTCGTCTCAACCTTAATACGAGGAGGTTCAACAACCGCGCCCCAAACTACGGTGACGTGTTACCTAGATATACGCGGTATGTGCTTTAATATCTGCGTAGATCGAAATAAATTGCTAGGATTATTGCCAAGTAGAAATCATTATAATATATTGGACGCGTGGAATTCACTTTGACAATATTTTGACAGTGCGCGGTCTCGGAGATTTAGCGTCGTTCGCGTCGAAGCGTCCGACATTTTTTATAACATTTATTTTCAGATCGTAGTATGTTCTCTATTTATAGACGTTGCCGCTTAAGGATCTATTTCGATGCTTATAATTATTATACTTATTTCAAAGTAGCTTTAAGAGTTCGTAAGAGTACAGTTCATTATTTAATTACGTACATTGTAGGCCGGAATGCTACGCGATTGATTTCAGGCGTAGTGACGTGGAGCTAGTCATGTACTCGCTAATTACGTGGGAGTGGATAAGAGCGCAATTAGCGCTGCGCAAATCTGCTTGCATAATGAAGGCGTATTGTCTCTGCCCAACAAATGTTTGTAACATAATGCGACCAAATATACAAGTACTTTTATTAGATCCATCTGGTGATCTAATAACCACTCATATTTTTAACTTAAATCTTGACAACCAAGCGAGATTATTAGAATGATAGATACAGGTAGGTAGGCATATGTTAGTACTTACTGTTATACCTTATATTTTGTTCGGACAGTTGAAAGTCATGTGTTTGTATAAAGTCGCTTGTAACATTTAAATTCAGAATTGTTCTAGACTAGAGACAGACTATTTAATTTTTCACAAATAACTTCTGTTACTCGACTTTAAGCGTACCTATCGTTTATTGTTATAATAAATATCGTCCATTTAAAAAATTTCGGAAGATCTTGGCACACAATTTTAGGTTAAACGAGCTAAAGCTTTTTAAATATCAAATAATTATTAATATGAAAATAGTTCAGATAGTCAGATGGAATGTTAATATATTCATTATCGGTGGAACGTTTATTTATACGATGTCAAAGATACTTGGGATAATGTATGGCACTGTGCACACAACATTTTGTTGCTACTTAAGATTAATTGATAATTTCCTTGGTACACCGTATACGTTTACATATTACATATAAACTTTCGAGAGCAGTAATAAAACTACTATGAAATAAATATAAAAGTGACATGTCACATAAACTGAAAAATCATGGTGGAATTGTCATTGATAGTTATTTTGTTTGTAAAACTCAGCGTGCCATAAAGTGTATTGTATTGAATTGTATTGTTTGCGGGCGTTGGGTAGTGATAGGCTTTGTTTTGCGGCGTATTTAATAAGTAGTTCCAACAGAATTTTAAATAAATCCTCAAAGGTAATGATGTATGGCATCTAATGGCTTTAAAAAAGCCGCTTTGTTCGCTAAGTTGGTAGAGCTTCTAGTCGAGCTGTTGCGTATGCACACTGAGCGCGAGAGAAACGGGCGCTATGACTACCATCTAAGGAGCGCAACTGTACAACCGGAACATGTACCCTCCTATTTTGAAATAATCAATTCATGTTTTCGACTCTACCTCAAGACAGTGCCTATTAAAACGTCGTCGGTCAAACGATAATAAAATTTGTACGAGTATTAATTACGTCCAGTGCTGTGAATCAGACATTGAAAACGGAGCTAATATGAGTAAGCCAGCTAAGAAAGCCAGCCAAGCTAAGAAAAACAATTGCTTTTCTGACTAAATAATATATCCGAGAATTTAAATTAAACATCATTCGATACGAGACAACGAAGATGTTACACAGTTATTAAATAGACACAATGCGAACACGAAATGAAGATAGCTTACCTTGCCTTAAAAAGGATTTTATCTGGATTCATAAGAATTTTTTATGTAAGAAACATATTATGAACATAGAAAAATCATAGAACCGTGACGACATGGGATACTAGACAATGGCGTTAAGTCGTCATGTCGAAAATTGTAGTTCCACTTCCATAATTGCTAAAGGACATTTGACTTAGTCTTGAAATATGGGTGTCATTACGTCAGTGTAGCTTGTGGTGGTAATGTCCCTAGATATGGAGGTACATGCGACCCTGCGCTTGCGGTCATCGCTCTCTCATTACAGCTCAATTGCCTAGTTTACGCAGTGCAAGTACGCAGTCCGTCCGTCACGGTCAAAATTCACATAATAATATAAACGCAGTAATTTTATTGCATATATTCATGAGATTGTTGGTGTAATAAACGCCATTCAACAACATGTAACATAATGATAAATCTTTTTATGTACTAAATTGCACATGAATATAATTTCGTACTGACGCGCTCATGAGTTTGAGACGGAGGCAAATAAGAACGTTGAGCCGGGCTGGCCTTCTTCAATCTTCGAGTGACAGTTTTCCAAATTTATTCCTGAGATAAAAGTGGAAATCATCAAATAAATATATTTTAGAATGATTGTAATTCAAGTTGTGTTGAAGTGAAAATAGCGATGTTGTAAATTTCCATAGATACATAAGTATGACTATTAGCTTGTTGGCGAGCATGCAATAAACTTGAAAAAATTCTCTTCAATAATGCTGACTAAAAATTGAACTGCTGAAATCAGAATCATATTGAGTTCTTCTACAATCGGTATGAAGTATGATTCATAAGAACCAGATGCGAATTTTTCCAGTAGCAGTGAGTGCTTCATAGAATTGAACAATTAACTTAGACTGCAGTGATTGGAGTAGTATTCTGAGTAATAAACGAAACTGCTACCCTAATGGGTTAATACATTACATTAGGACGACTGAATTGTCACCACGGATGCCTATAATTGAGAACAGTATTGATACTCCACCATGTACCTACTCGTATCAACAGTCGAAATTGGTCTCTACCAATCTCTATGTCTATACCATATCTCTATATGTGTTATTTAATAACGGCAGATTTTATGTTAAAACCTGCCTGAAGTCTGAACTCTGTTTGAGGTCAAAAGTCTAAACACACACATCTAAAAACATATCGCACCTGGCATAATGTATCCTTATATTTCATATCACTTGCATGTTCACTGCAACCACATCAGAGCTGGAGAGCTTATTTAGTGAAATGTCATAAAATCTCGTAATCTACCTATATCTATACATATAATAAAACTGTAGAAGAGTTCAATTTTGTACGTTGAATAAAAACTAAAAAATACTCCTAGGGGTGTTCATACAAGTAACACAAGCCAAAAAAAAATCATTTTGAAATTTTTGTCTTTCTGTTGTCCGGCTTTAACGCAAAAACTACTGGAAGGATTTTGATTAAACTTTTTTGTTGTATAGCTATTAGACCTCGGCAACAAATAGGCTATAATTTATTTTGAAATACTCCAAATGCTGCCAAAGTCACTATGACACGCGGGCGAAGTCGCGGGCAAAAGCTAGTGGTTATATAAAATCATATCCTATCGTAAAGTATATAATAAACTTTAATAAATACGATCAATATTTATGAATATTATTTTGTACCAATATGCAGATAATGGAATTATTTACGGTATTGTATTTTTCTGTACCAACTGTGTATTTTTCCTTTAATTATTACCTTGCCATAATAGAATAACTAACAATAATATAAGGCCGCTGTGGCAAAGGTAGATAAAGATTAATGCACGTAATAGATAGGTAATAAATATCGGATACAATACCTTATAGTTATCGTTAACGGATGACATTATTAAATATTAGCACGTACAGGAATCTTTCTTGGAAAAATATTATGCGTAGTCATCTCAAGCAAAACGATATAGGTAGGTAACCGCCTAAGCATCAACACCATTCGACACGGACCCACTTAAAATCCAGGCTCGATAAATATTTATTCGCTTCCAGTTCGCGCCAAATGGTGCACTCACAATCACTCAGAGAGCTCCTTTTGGCGCCAAATGTCAATTTTCTAGAGATTACCCATCGCCGCAGCCTCAACAAATATGCCCGGTCGATGTAGCACCGGCGAATATGCTACTTATTTAACGTACACCTAATGGCGATAATAGCTTGATGACAGATTGTTTACTAACGCGACGAGTAATGGATCCGAGCACTCTTCTCGATCGCTCGAAACGTGTTATGGATAAATGCTAGTGTGACTTTCATATCCAAACGAGCTCCTTGTTCAGGGTGGGTACTGACTTGCTGACATGTATGCTAAGTATGCTGTGTAAATATTATGCTTTAAAAAAATTCTTCTTGGCGTATTTATAAACAATATTATTTCTCGTTACATATTGTTGGTACCGCCAGACAAAGCATTGTTTAAACTCCCAACATCTCCACCATTGCTTAGTAAATATTTAATGCTTGAATTAATTCTGCCACAACAACAGAACCCCTTAATGCGACTATATAAACAGTTTTAGGGATATAGCGATGTTCGAACCTATTTTCTTCTGTAGACTTAAATACATTCACTGAAAAGGAAACCAATTATCCCTGTTTGCTTCTTTTGTATTAGAAGTTGTTATTCGGCATACGAATCCAATACATATACCCATTGTAACCATTTAAGACCGCTGAAGCGGAGCGCCGCGGCAATGGTTACGAACGCTGATGGTAAACCGCAGTGAGAAACCGCTTACAGCAACCACTTACAACCGGTGACGCGGCGGTCTCGCCCTCTACCAAATACAATCTCACGATAACCGTAATTACTCTTAACAATATTCATCTTTAAAGTAGCATTTATTATCTATAGCAGATTTTAAAAACAAAAAAAAATGTCAAAATTATAACCCAACTAAATAACAAAATAATCATATCAAATCAAATTAGTGTCATCAATTAAAATTATTTAAAGAAGATACTTATTATAGAGAATACGAAAAAATATTTTTCCATTGACCATAAGTATGGGTGTAAGCTCACAATTAGTATACAGAACGACGTATGAAAAATTTTACTTATTTCATAATGATCATTAAACATAACACTGAGATTATGGTTATGAACATCGGAAACTTATGGACCACAATGTAAACCATATCAGTTGTAGTAATTAAATAGTAAACAAATTTGAATGCAGGCACACACTAAGCCTAATCTAAGTACTGCGTTAAAATAACAAAATGACATTTCGTATTTCACAAACTGAAACAACGACACGAGCTCTGCAAACAAAAACAGTAACAATTGTTGTATGGATTTTAAAATTATAGTCTAAACTTTATTTAAACAGAGGAATCAATGCACATCGCCACATTAGTAAGTGAATGTTAAACCCTAGATCCACGCGAGGCATCTATCTGACTTTCGTAATTCTATTAAACGGTTAACGCTCCATAGTCCGCCGTTTGGAATCAATTACCGTGTTAAGTTCGAATAATATATTAGTGTAATCGTCCGAGTGGTTTAACGACTGTCATCTTGCAGCGACAATCGTATGGCAACATACTTAGCTAATGGTAGCCTTCGGTTTTATTTATGTGTTTTTCTTTTGGTATAATTTATTTTGCTCCTGCATCTGGGAGTACCTAGTCACCGTCGCTGATTAATTATGGTCTTCACACGCTTTGAAAAGTCTAGCAATTCAGTATTCAGTATTCATTTATTAATAGATACAAATTAAAATACATTTTATTCTACGTTAGGTAGTCAGGAGTCCACGAAACCGGCGCGACTGCGCGAATAGTGTTATGAATGTAGAAGAAACACATCAGTTCTGTACGTATCCCTTCAGAGAGCTGGCGTAAAGACATAATAATAATAATAGTAAATCTTCTACGTCTCATTTTCACAGGAAAATAATTGTATATCATGTTAACAGTAATCCCATTGATTCGTTAAAATTGTTTATAATCAAGTTTAACTTTATTTCAGAAACTACAGGTATATATATAAATTGTATTTAACGAATTTAAGTAAAAGCCAATCAATAGATTGTTTTAAAATGTTCCTTACAATTCGGGAAATGCAATATTATTATTTAACTGTTGAAATAAAATATCTTATGCCTGAATTTTAATAGGTATACGCCCTGTTACGCGATTGAAAATGTATGTATGTTTAAAACAATAGAAAACATTGAAAAATATCTAGAAACAATTTTAATGCGGTCTCATTAACAAAATTTAATCGGAAAAGTAACACGAAACTTATCACAGCAATATTGATGTTTCTGTATTCGCAAAACATATGCGTATTTGATCAACGATTTTATCGAAAAGATTAATTTATCAAGTTTCCAAGATCGATTAGCAATTAGGCAATTATGATGTTGCTAACGATCGTTTCACGTGGAATTGATAGCCTGTCTCATCGAGCAAATCGTTGTTTATGTAATACCTCGGTATCTACAGTTGGTGAGTAAATACATAATAAAACACTTGAAAGCATTATTTATAACGGATGTGTTTAACAGCGAAAATCTATTGCCCGCCTCGCACATCAGGGTTGAAAATCACGCACGCACCACTAACTTTACAAAGTGATTTTTGGCAGTGGCAAAACTGATGGTTGGCGGCACCGACATGCTGTTACGTACGTCTAAAGTCTTCAAAAAATAACGAGGGAATTGGTGCCATATAAAGAAAAGTCCAATAACTTAAAAAAAATTAATATCACTATAACTGTGAAGGAAAACATTGTTAGGAACAGTAAAACAATAAAACAGGATGAAGAAAAGGAATAAGAAATAAGAAAATAAGTGTTTTAGGTCGCGGAGAAAGAAACATAAAACATAAAAGTACGTCTTTCTCTTTCATTCGCTTGTCATATACGTTTACGTACTGTGGGAACGCAAGTCCTCAATATCAACATGGGTTTAATTAAATAATAGGTCCTATAAACATTTCGGTCAAGTACTGATAGATATCCATCCATTAAATTATTTCTTTGTAACAAAAAATATGAACTCATAAACTGCAATACCGCAGTAACGTAAAATAAAAAGAAGATCTAAAAACAGGCGTAATTCCAGTCGTCTTTTCCGCAACAAGTCACTAGACATTCCGTAAGAAACCTTTGAATTATAATAAGTTACTGCTAATTTATGCGTTTGTAAAGCCATAATTCTATAAACGATTACGAGGCCACACCTGTGTCCTTACAATGAAATGTAAACTTAGGTATCAATAAAAACATAACCTATGACTGTACCACACAAGGTGCGGTAGTTCACAATTTTTACACCATACAACGTACCATGTTATTGTGTGAATCATGAAACTGTAACATTTCTTAAGAACATTGCAAATATGGTTTTTGTTTTTCATTTTCTTTTAGATACACAAATACTGAACACTTTTTTTATTACCTAAGCTAGCAAAGAGGGCTACCGACCATCTGATATTAAGTGGTCACCGTCGCCTATGAACATTTGCAACTTCGGAGAAGTCGCAAATGCGTTGCTGGCTTTGAAGGAGGGCCCTTTTTGCATCTTTTTTCAAGAACCCCATGTCTTAGCGCTCAATACCTCAAGACCTTATGATTAATAATACATTTACTTATAATTCCGATAATGTTTATTTTGATTTTGTTTATATAGGAAACCAAGCAAACAAGCGGATGAACCACTTAATGGTAAGTAATTACCATCGCCTTAAAATTAAATTTATAAAGCGGTAATAATTAAATTATATCAAGGAAATTAGATGTAATCCTTATCTTTACGATCATTCATCGTAGTAATTTTTTGCTAATTAGCTATATTTAACGAAAAGAAATCCGAAAGAACGCGATTTTACTCAAGAATTACGAATTTAAATTACATTTTTTTTACATTTGATGGAAGTAAAACGACCACAGGTGGCATGTATTACCATTTTTACACATATTTGCAAGTAGCTAACGTCGTATTAAATATGCTAGTCATCGTGAAGTGCGGGGAGTACGTGCGGCTTGCGGCGTGCGGCGCGAGCGGCGAGCGATGCGGTGCGCGCAGGGCGGATGCACGTGCGCGATGGGCTAGCGTGCTGAAGCGCGCCTCGCACTTCCGACTCACATTCATTGCCGCGCCATTCATACAACTGCGTCATTCATTTAATTCAAGTTCATAACGAGGACCGCCACCAGCCGTGGGAGGAACTTCGACTCTCCGTAACTCGACGCATTTTCCCGCCTTAACCAAATCCAACCGTTTTATTAGTATCAATAATGAAATTCGCCTCCAGGCTGACAAAAAATTCATAACTTAAATTAGATCTTGGATCGTCGTTTCCCAGTACCGAAGCGCCCCAAATTTTTACGGTGTGCAATAATTCACGGAACTTTAAAAATGAGCTGCTAATTAAATGCCATCCTCACCTCTGTCCGATTAGACAACGGATGCGCTCTCTCAAAATGCTGACAGTAACAAAATGTTCAAATTAAAGCGTCAAGAGATAGGTGAAGCGACGCGCGCGGCGGCGGCGGCGACTAGCGGCGTGGCGCCGAGATGGTATCGCGGACGCGATGCAGTGGCCTGCCGGCCCACCGTGCCACACTTTTCTAACTTTTTGGTTTGTCGGGTCGCGCGGGGGCGTATTGTGTGCAATTGTAGCACGCGAGGGCATCGCCGGCCGACGACCCGCCGTGATCTCCTGGGCCGCATAATCCGACAGCGTTATGGTCGGCCCGGCGCCTTTGTTGGCTACCGCTTAATTAGAACCTGTGGGTGGCTTATGACACGCCAGGATCTGATCAGAAAGGTGTTAAAAATTCTACCTGCCCAAATCTGCACCGACGGCATTCCTATCCCGTGTGTTTTTTTTATAATTAATGCCTATTGTATGCGCACAATCGGCGAGCCACGTTTGCGGCTAAATATGCCAATGTTATTGCGGTCTATTTATATGAATAAAAGTAAACTGCAGTAATGTTCGACGCCGATAATTTCGGTGTAATGAACGTTGGGCTTAATTGAGACGTATGCACTCAAATTCTTTGACCTCAATTAATTTCGTGGAAGTGAGTTCGTTGGGCGTTAATTAAGTGCGCTAATATTTAGTGAGAACACGCCAGCGGTCATACGTTGGTATTAGATCTACCACATAAAACATTTTTATTTATTCTCCTTAATTGAAATCTGTACCGTGTTGAGCAAAACTGGGTTCCTTCGAAAAAATATAAGACCCATAAACGAAGATAATAAAAACAAATGTCAATCCTACACAATCAAATGACAAAATATGTATAAATAATATATTGAGAAATTGATTTTATTTTTCTTGTATATTTGGTATAGATTTTCATGTTTACATTTATGCATGTCTGTACCTAAGTATGAATGGAAATAAGGGGTTGATAAAATATGTTGATTTGTGCCCATTAAAATTGTTTAATGCAAATCACTCTACAGTATAAACTGCTCTAATCTTCATTTCATACATACATACATAACCGTATGAAAAAATCTAATTACGCATAGATGTAGTTTTTTCGCCCAATCTTAACTTACAATTCTATATCAGAAAACATGGTTGGATACTGAAAAGACACATTGAAAAAGTCATAAAAATATGTTATCCGCCGTTTTATTTACATATCAACAAAAATGATAATACCCAACTGGTTCACACGTTTACGATTTACGAGACTAAGTCCTATAATGTTGAAGCGCGTAATGATGAGATGTCTCATTTTAAACACTTCGTGTTCAATCACTTACACTTCGATTCATCCTATTGATATCTACTGTCCTATGTCAATTTATCAATAATCAAGAGCATTATTTTTTATTCAATGAGATGAGTTGTTTAATGTCTTTCACGCCCGTTGCTTTCATTAATATTCAAATTATTATCAGTGTCTAAATATTGAATATTATTTGCATTTTGATTAAATTTGCCGTCTAGCAACGTTAATGACAATTTCTTTATATCTAAAAAAAGATTATTAAAGTCTTGTCTTCATGATTTCCGACGTGTAAATTTAATGCGATGTTGTCTTAACATTTAATCTGATTATCACACTACGACACGAGCTTGATTTCTACTTATTCAAATATGGCGCCATCGCGTGCCACAGTAATAAATATGTATAAATATAAGATAGCATTTTAATTTTTTACGTCATAACATCGGGGTCACGATAAGAGGTAATACTGAACGCAACCATTAAAAATACATACACGAACAAAACCGACTACTAAGCTACATACGATATGATGATGGGTACCTGGGGAGAGAACATTAGTCCGTTGCAATTTGAGTGCAATGCACATCATGTGACGTCACTCAGCGGATCGTTTGTTACGGACAGCCCCGGGGCAATGAACCAGCGACTGAATTGGACATAAGTGTCCTGCGACGTTCTGAGCCACCGACATAACGCAACACAACTCTCAAACACGATTTACGACATTACGCCTCACTCGGTGACGCTATGCAACTCGATTGTATCATTTTAATTCGTACTCGCAAAATTACCTCGACTTCCTCAATTAAGTGGCGGTTCACACAAACGTATACACTTTTTTTATGTCGAAATATTACCTGTTTGTTTATTTATATTTGTACAAAAAGTTTGCTGTCATGGCGGGATTGATCGACGGATATAAAATCGTTTAAATATCCTCACACAAGCTTTTCAATTCAATACTGTTTAGAAAACATGGAATAATAATGTAATGATATAGTAATTAAATCCGCCTCTTAATTCATAAGCGGCTATCAACCAATTACATACAGTGTAAAATTATGGCGAATGCACCACATATGACACATGCAATAACGTATGAATTATGGTCCTGTGCGACATAATCCAGTAGTGCAACTGTAAATATTTTTAAAAATATTTTTGCCGCAACTGTTAATCAAATATCTACTTATGAAATAGACCGTAAATATAAATTATATACTCATCAAAAAAATATATATATACATAAAAAATAAATAAATCAAATATTTAAACATTCGTATCCATTGTTCGGACTATGTACCTGTTACATTACAGCAAAACACAATTATATAGCAAGATTACGATAGTCTGTGCACATACAAAATATCTATGTAGAATTGACTATCGTGGACGAGTTGCCTTACATACATTGGTATGCGAAATCCGCGCGTATTATATGAAGTGGCGCTACTGTAATTTACTACCGGAGTTACAATGTCGCGTAGTAATCAAACGTGCAAACACATTTCCATTCCGTACGCGTCACAATGCAAGCGGTCTTGTATAATATAACGCATAAACATTCCACAAATCGGGTATATTCATGTTCACAATTACGTTCTTGTGTGATGTTCGTGCGTGGAACTATTGCATTATATTGTGAATTTTCGAGTCTAACGTCGGTTTCTTCATCCGTACTATATAGTTTACTGTACCGTCGACCTAAAGAATGCAATTTATTATCTGAAGCGAATCTTGTACAGCGTTCGATCTCATTTTATTTTCCCTGCCTTTAATTTTAATTTCATCAATATATCAAGTTAATAGCTATCCAGATTAGATAATAACAAATACATAAGCATTTGAGTATATAGGTAAATGATGGAGATAGTAATGACATGAATATATAGAAAACTAGCATAAACAATGCATTAAATAATTAATTATACAAAGCAAATATCTTCAGTTTGTTAGTTTAGTAAAAAATAAAAACACAAGTATCAGGTAAACACAACAGGTAAATAGCAAATAAATAGTTCTGCAATATTGACTTTTCGAAAGCTGTAATTGTATCAAGCTCTCTATTTATCAGTCCAAGAAACGAACCCTACGTGACTCATGTCTGCTCTATATCACAAATCGACTTTGGCCGTGAAGATGTGACTGCTTGCATTAATCATAATAATGGTGATAGATGTGTCAGGAGTGTCAAGAATCGATTCTGCAAATGCTACAGCCAATTGCCCTTCTGTTATATTCGCCATTTTGGTTTATAAAGACGAAACAGCGGGAGTAATGCTGCATAAATCAGCTTATTTACTATGTCAATGTAATGTTATCACCCCTACAAAAAAGATAATTGCTTCTATTTACAACCCAATGATCCAGTGGTTAATGTATCTAACTGGTAAGACAAGCGCTGTGAATTAGATTCACACCGAGGTCGAGTATTTCTGTGATGACCACGAATATTAAAATTGTCTATAAGTATGATTTTAGACATTCATATATCATCGTTGAAGTGAAAATACATCCTAACTACACAAAAGGTAATTATACAATAGGAGAAGTAAAAATTTAATATTTAAATTTAAATCAACAATGGTATGTACAGTTATTTATTTCTTATGTATATCTATGTCTATGTATACGTAGGAAACTATGATTGAACTTAACATATATGTCGTTAAAGATTTCATTCGCTTTCATACTCACTATTAAGAGAAAATACAATCGATGCTAAATTAAAGTCTGTGGCAATAACAAAGTGAATTTTCATAACAATTTTAGTTAGAAAGTAAGGACGATATATACATAGTTTGTCAGTTGTCTGATTCCCATAACATAAATAAACGAGTATAAAGTTGTCTATACATACATACACGTATATTAACTGTTATTATATATAGGCATCGTGAACAAAGTTGCACATTTTAGTGGGAACCATATTAAAAACTAAATTCTTTGAAACCGGAACTTCTTTGAGCTTTTGTTCGTCCAACTGTGCTTTATTTGTAATCGATTTTAGATACATTATTATAGTGGATCAGATCAATCCAATATCCGTGCTAACAACGAAATCAAAATCGTTCTATTAGTGATTGAACCACTGTAGAATATTACTGGTTCAAGTGACAAGCGGTTAAATCAAATATAGAATATAGTCGATGAATAGTAAACATAACCTTAACCTGAGATGGAACACGCTTGCCTAGAAGCATTCTTCAAGTTGTCGCCTTGAACATCAAGTTTTAATCAGGAAGCCGAATGCTGGCGCCGGAAGACAATCGGAATGCACTCTTCGGCAGTTTGCATTGAACAGGTTCTTGCACTTGTTTGTTTTTTTTGCATAAAGTAAGTTGTAAACCTTTGCACATTATATTTTTTGTGGTTCAAAGGAGCTTAATGCTGACACTTTGGGAAAACAATATAAATTCTTGATCTGTTTTATATATTTGCTATGTAAATATAACTACGTTATATGATTAATAAATTATAAGGTAAATTAAGACAGTGATTAGCCCAGCCCGAAGAGTCCCGGGTTCAAATAAAGCACCCACCTCTGACTTGTTATATGTTTCTTACATGTTGATATTTCACTACTGTCACCAACGAGATAATTTTAAAATTTCTTTCAAGCTCTTCTATGTTTCAAAACAACGTAAAGAGGTCCTTTGTTCGAAGGTCTCCAGCATAAGAACCAGCTCTATTCCAGAGCTGGTACTTTGTGACAAAATTGTCTGCTACAAAGCAGGAATGCTCCCATTGTTCTGTTCCTAGTTCAAAGATCTGGTAATCAGACAAACTAAGACGTAAGCTGTTTTTACTCGGGACGTAGAACTGGCATTTTCAGGGGTATGGGGCATTCATTGGAGTGAAAATTAATGTTCCAGGTTTTTTTATTAAATGGAAATATGTATCTTAAATTGCTTTATTGGAAATGAAGATAGAGAAAAAAAACATTAATGCGAGTACTGATACTATGTGTGTAAATTAATTGTTAAAAAATCGGAATTATAGACGTGTCCCTGATCGGACCATGTTACAATTGCTGCTATTTTTGACGTAGCATTTTGGAATGTTTCACAACATCCGACGCTGTGGGGCGGGGATAAAACCAATAACGGCTCCCAATAATTGCTAATAATTATATTTTTAGCCGCCACCCTCGCGTCATAAGATCAGTTGATAAACTTCTGACAATGTTCCCGAAATAAATGGTGTATAAAGTCTAATTTAGGACCGCGGCTCATTATCTAATTGTCTTGTTCACACTAAAGTTCACGGTCAAGTGCGTCGTGCTATATTTTATAACTGTATTTTTAAATCAATACAAGATTTTAGCTTTTGACTTAACATTATATGTTTTTCAATAATCGGTATAATTGGAATATTTATCGTAAGAAATTTCATCGTTTTATACTAAAACACATTTTATCCACGAGGGATAAGCCGAAACTTGTAAAATCCTAATTAACATTGCCTATATATTAAAATGTATATTAACATTTGCTCACAAACTAATGATTGACTGCGGACAGTTTATATTACAAAATGTAAAGTAGTTCATTACGTGAGTATATCTTAAAGCTGTACTATTTTAAAACACAAATTTCTCAGAATACCCTCTATACATAGATGGTATGCAGCGCGACGTCTATACATAGCTGTGTTCAAAGGCATTATACTGCAGCTAAGTTTCCCTGTCACGTCTCGTCTCACTGGGCCGTCTAGACAACGAAGACAAGACAACTTTTTTCTCTTCTCGGTAATACAATTTTTTGGCACGATCGTTAAGACGTTTTGGCAAACGTTCCCGCCTTTAATCCGATCCGGAAAATGAATGAAAGTTGTCGGGAAAGTGACTCACACGGGCCCGACAGCCCGCTCGAAATGTCCTTCATGTCTAATACAAACTGTCCAGATTGCATCGTCCTAGCTGACAATCAAGGTTAAATGTATAATAAGTGTGAAAAAGGGGAATTTTATTACCATTACGTAAATTGTACAGTCAGTTCCAAGGTGAAATTCACAACGATATTAATCAGATACCGTTTGTATATTATAATGCAAAGTTAAACAAATGAAATGAGGTAATAATGTCATGTTTTGAAATACCCATTTTACATTGTTTTGTATGTAGACAAGAATAACGCAAGTGAAATAACTAACGCCGTATTGTTGTTCATGTCAACATTTGCTCGTGCGTTATACACAGCCTTGATTTGCCATTGCAGAGTTGTCTCTCGTAACGAGCTTTTTGAGAAAAGTTTGGTAGATTCTCTTGGAAACAATAATAACAAATTAATTTTATTTTGAATCAGCACTAATAATAAATTTAATTTGCAGTAGGACCTACTTCCGTACATAAGTACACCCTACATCCACAATCTATTAGATATTCTATTGAATGTACTCGTATGTACAACCCTTTCGTTGGTCCACTGCTGGACCGGGTCTCCTTTCATAGTGAGAGGGATTTAGGCCATAGTCTACCACGCTGGCGAAGTGCGGATTGGTAGACTTCACACATCTCAGTAGACTTCACACATCTCAGAAAATATTATATAATTTATAATATCTCCAAAGTGTGCAGGTTTCCTCACGACGTTTTCCTTTACCGTTATAGCGGGTGATATTTAAATGTTACTTATAAAACGCACGTAATAAATCAGATGAATGCGTGCCAGGATCGAACCCAGACCCCCGGAGTGGGAGGCTGAATATCAAACCACTAAGCTATCACTGCTAAGTATATACGATATTCTATTAGTTAATACATTCAATTAGGTAATAGAAAGGTAGCCTACACCAGGGATTATCAAACAATAGTGTTTTACACTTACATATATAACGTTATTTTGTACTACGTATAAACAATTCAAATATATTTTCATTGTATGATTGATTGTTCATAATTACTGAATTAAGTCTGTATAAATATCTATACATACAATTATATAAATGTGTTGGTCAGATCTCTGGTTACTACAAAAGTTCTAAGTCGATCAATGTTCATTCGCTTTTACTCTTAACGATTTCTTTATGTATTTATACAGCACTATGTTACGATACGTCTATCCAACGAGTTTATTTCTTATTTATTACGTTATTATATGGTAATTCGGCTAATGTTATATCATTTAATGTCAGTCCAGTCATTGATGATTATTCTATCAAGATAGTACATAATAAGGCTATCTCATGATAAACTCCAGTACAGTAAAAGGCCTAAGCGATTGGCAAATCTTATGCAGTTTGTTTTCAACAATAATCACTCATATTATAATACATCATGATAAGATTACAAAACGTATGATTTCATATACGTAGATTATTTATTGTTCTAAGAATCAGCATAATTTATGAGTTTCTTGTATGAAAAATATATGTATAGCAAAGTCAAGTGTAAAGTTGTACGATGAAGTACGGTAAAGAAAGCCCTTGGCACTATTATGTCCTTGCTTGAAATGCAAGCATGCGCTAACCCTTTACGGTTTGTAACAGGAGTTTCAGTTGTAACAAAGTAAATGTAACAGTCAGGTTCTTTAAACCACAGTCTGACTTGTATTTTTACAGACCAGTCAGCCAAAAGGATGTTATAGAGCACCTCAAACATATGGAAAAAAGCTCTCCATGAAAGGCTTAATACAAGAAGGTTTTCCTTCTTGTATTGGCTATGGCTCTGACATTGCAGTTAGGCGGGGCTTTGCACAGATGTAGCGACCACCCACCAACAGGTGGTCTATGTAAACATAGAACATGATGGCCTAATGTGATCGGTGTTATCACAATATCCACCTTAAAATTGCGAATTGTGTGCGTGCATTCCTAACATGGTTGTGATTATAATAACCATAAACAACCTTATTCCTTATAATCTTACGTAACCTCGTCAAAGGATTCGTTAATTTTATTGTTTATCAATGTTTAAAATAAGGCGTATTATTATTATTTTCAATTATACACTCTCAAAACGTTTTTCTCAAGTCTGTTTATTCTATGATATTTGATTATATTTAATTCGCAACACAACACATTTTTGAAGATCTAAAAGTAACTGTGTAATATTTAAAAAACTTAGGAAGTTGAAAATTCATAGCAAAACATAAGTCGCTACTTAAAAATAGTTAAGCCGTTTTCTAATATTTAAGTCCCCCATTGAACTTTTAAGTTATTGATGTACATATATTTATTTATACGTATTTAAAAATCTTATAAATTTTATTGAAATTACAAATGTTACTAACCAACGACATTTTTAAGGAATGGTATTTTATTTATTTATTTATTTGCTATTATCTAGAACAAGCTTTTGCCCGCGACTTCGTTCGCGTGGAATAGTGGCTTTGGGCAATATTTGGTGTATTATTTCAAAATAAATTAT
>DWUN01000887.1:0-19187 GCA_018249975.1 Passova gellias
AAAAAAAATAGAAAGATAAAAAAGAAACGCAAAAGCAAACAAAGAGAGTGGAGAGGGGAAGGAGGATTGGGGGGGGGGGGGGGGGGGGGGGGGGTGGGGGATGTGAAGGGGGGGGTGGGGGGGGGGGGGGGGGGGGAATGGCAGGGTTATCTAAGATTTTTACCTACTGAAACCAGTTCAAACCGCTCATCGCATATCTGGAGCCGCCGGTATCTCCAGGGGAGCGCTACGGTGAGCAAACGAGCACCCAACCAAATGTAACCGAGCGATTTACTTACATTTAAATACGCAGTTCATTGTGAACATTTTTAAACGCGACATAGTCGGGGTCGAGATATACACGCGGCGGAGATATATAAGAATGTAGGAGCGGTGAACCAACCGCCGCTCGGCCGACACGCGCTGCAGAATCACTGGCGGCTCACTCCTACAATATCCTCCTACAACGGTCGCGGCGGTGTTTTCGTGCGTCTATATTCAAAATTACTGGACTGTATTCAATGAAAACCTCCGATATGCACAACGAATGTGGAATTTGACACTTTGAAAAAAGTACCTCCGACGACATTTTGACAATATGTTATAACGGACTCGAGTAGTATATTATTGTATTGTATGTAACATCTTCTCATTATGAGAAAGGAAGCATGTCATATAGTGAAACAATAAAAAACATTATGTTTCCGTTCATAATGTGAAGGTTCGGGGTCACGGTCAACCGCGCTGGCCAAGTGCGAGCGGGCAGACGGCGCACGCCGCAGGGAACATCATGAAGAACTGGAGTGCGTGCGGTCCCTCGCGATATTCCCTTTCACCGTTAATGCAGATTATATAAATTCTTAATTCATGAAATTGCACGAACTTTGCAGTGAGAGGTGTTCGCCAGGATTTGATTTCAAACCCACGACGTTAGAGACCGATATCCAAACCACCACGCTATATTAGTTATTAATGTACAATCATGCTAAGTTCTCAACGGGATAAGCAGAAAGCATTGAATAATTATACTCAATTCAAGAATGAATTTAACCAAAGCGGAATGAATCGAGATAAATATATGCAAGTTGCAGTCAGATTGCACAACCAGCTTATTAACATCCGTGGCTGGGCCGTGCCGCCGAGAACAATGACTATTAATGATTAAAAACTTTTCATTGTAAAACAACGCATAGCTAGACCTTTAAATTGCAGAATGCAGTGCACAATGTGTAGCCTTAAACTATAAGTATCGGTTTGTGCGGATTTTTCTTAACCTCTTTATCGAGTAGAAAAATAGAGACAATACGAGTATAAATGGTTACAGGTGTTTTTATTGTATAACAAGTGATTTCATTCATTTATTCTGTCATGAAATGGATGTAAAATTTAATAAAACACTGCTTTATATTGCGACACCTGCGTGACCGTTGTAATAAATCGTGGTAAAGAGGTAAACGATTTACCTCACGTCGAGTGGACAATATTGCCCTTACAGACGTACATCTATACTAATAATATAAAGCTGAAGAGTTTGTTTGATTATTTGAACGCGCTAATCTTAGGAAATATTGGTCCGATTTGAAAAATTCTTTCAGTGTTAAATAGCTCATTTATCGAGGAAGGCCCTAGACTATATAACATCACGGTAAGATGAATAGGAGAAGAGCAGCAATAAAAAATAATTTATATGGCAGAACAACGTTTGCCAGGTCAGCTAGTTTCAAATTTTCCTGTCAACGTTCCGCAATGTATGACATATTAGAATCTATAGTTTGAATTTAGAACCATCAATGGACTATTGAGTGAGAGACCATAGACATTTATCAATAAGAAAACCATAGAGTCTATAACATTGTCTGGCATAGATATTCATTAATATAAATTAAAATTATCCATGTCTTACAGATTATACCTAATGTAAAGAGGACACAGGTGTTCCGACCGAACTTCCATATTTCTTATCATCATCGCGCAAATAGGCAATCACAATTTACCTTAGGGACACACAAGGCCATTGGGCGAGTTATTGTGTATTTGGGTTAATAAGTTTCTTGCCGAGATTAGTCGACGAGTAATAAATTAATGAATCTGTTTACATTCAGACAAGAAAAAAGCTATTAGCGCCACGCTAAAAGTCGATGAATAATTGTCTATTGAAAAATATATGAATGAAACAATGAATATTATCTTTCGAATCATTCTCAACATTAAATCTCATCCATTCTTATCAATCTTAGATTTTTAAACGTACCTAATTCGAAATGTAAGCAGGCTGTACCTGCCTCTTTGTTACTAAGGCTAAAAACATATGATCCAGCCGGTTAGCTCAAACACGGTTAATTTACTTTATTTCCATATTTCCGGTGATTAACACCGCCAGAACACTCCGCCACTTGCTGGCGTAAACTCACGCATATTATGAACAAATTATAACGCTCAACTAACAATAAAATTTATAAAATATGCGTAGGTATAAACAATAGAACATTGAAAAAAGAAGATTGCGTCATTTTATAAAATAAGTAAATTAAATATGTTTCTTGTACATTATCACACAGCCTCAGTTTTACAGTATATATAATATTGTAAGTATGGAGCACGGAATCCGAACTATATTTACGTGTACTGCAGCTGAGAACGAGCTCCTCAATGGTGCGCGTCAGCCGTGCAGGGATAGGCGATTCTCTTCAATTGTGAATGTTTTTGCTCTACCAAGCCACGTTTCAAATCGCATTGTGTAATTATTATTATGATCGAACCATTTCCACGAAGTGGGTCAATGTGAGGATGTGGAGTTGAAGGCGACAGTCAAATGCTCCCTACTGGTTAGCGTCACTTCGTTTGCTTGGCTGTTATTTATTTATTATATTTGGAATAGTACAGAATATTTCTTTGCCATGGAAAGTTGAAAAAAAAAACAAATTCGCGGGTATGTTAGCGGATATATTTTTGCTCAGTTGCCATAGTATCCAATATTAGACGAAACAAATTGAAGGTCATAGTACAGTCACGCCCGAGTTCCGCAACGATCATGCTCACTTTTATGCAGTTTATTTTTCAAATAACTTAACAAAAGTTCGCTCGGCGAAATGTTTAACATTATTATTTATTTCGTTGTGAAATGGAAAATTCGAGAACCATCATCCACAGCACTTTGACATAGTTCTGGTATTATTTTAACAGATTTTAATTTTACATGATTTACGAGGACTACTTTTTTTTTCAAAAATATATCATTATCTGTCTTTTTCTTACGTGTCTACAAGCATTATTTTTATGGCATAGATTTGTAACTCGGGGATGCATTCTCTTTTGTTATTTATACATTTAAATATATTATTTTAATAACACTTATCATAAATAAATTGATTTATCTATAAATGCACATCTGTCACTTGCATTAATCACTTTGCACTACATCACTGAACTATCTTAACAAATCATTCAATTAAATTACTTGGAACTTGGAAGTATGTGTACTATTTTGTTACTTCATTTACCTAATAACAAAGAGATCACGAATGAATCACATCACTTTGATTCTGGCTAACTGTAGACTCGTATTGAATGCCAACAAAATTGTCCCTGTCCTAGTGACTTTTGTAAACATCACATCTAACAACCTGCCACTGGAAGAGCTTCTTAGTCTAGTAATAATGAATCCTACCTGATGTATGAAGTATATACTACAACTATTCCACAACAAATTTACGTCTCACTCTTTATGCATATTTTTACAAGTCTCCTTTAGCCCTTCACTATCCTCGGGTAAAGATTATTTAACTCTAATAATGAGATTGAAATTTAAATGTAACCAATTAGAAAAGTCAATACATGTACATTTATCTTTCACAATATCGATTGACTTTTATCAAAACGTGCAATATTTACACTACAAGAGTGGCCACGTGAGGAAAATGATTTTGAAATATCCAGTTGTGTGATGTCCAGCTCATTACGAACAGGCGACATGTACAACGATTAGTTTGACTGAGACTCGGTGTGTATACAAGGTTGATAGAAAGATTTAACAACATCAAGTAGTATTCCATATCCATCACATGAAGCAGGCGATAAACACGTGGTAAGTGGGAATGTAATCGGTGCAATCATAGAATTCAGGACTCACATTTTTCACTGAGTTCGCTTTGGTACTTTCCTAAATGCATTCACCGGGACGCCTCGGGGCGTGCGCCGCTCTGGGGATCAGACGCTGGCCGCGCGGCCGGCCCGCACCGCTAGCTAGAGGGCCGCCGACTCCGGCGCCATGAGCGGCGACAGCGGGCCCGCCACGCGCCGCCCGCGCTCCAGTTCGAAGCGTAGATCGGGCGAAGGCCGCCGCGCGCCCACCGTGCCGTCTTCGGGCAGGAAGGCCGCCACCAACAGAGCGCATATCACGAGTAGCGCTCCTAGAACGAACGGCGGTCCGGGGACCATTCTTACATATTTCTCTTGATCGGGGCGTCCCTCTACGCCTACCGTGGCGTGATCCTCGTTTAGGTCCACATGGAACAAGTAAAAGATCACTCCGAACATAGCGGGGCCGAGACCGTTACAGAGACCTCGCACTCCAGTCACCATGCCTTGCACTACACCTTGTCTATCGGCTCGGCTGTTTACCGACACGTAAGCACTGATAGCCGGGTACGTGAGAGATCCGAGGGCGGCCAGCACTCCCGCGGCCCACATCATCCACGTACGGCTACCGAAGCCATACCACATAAGCTGCAACATCTCAAACAGGAGTCCCACCATGATCGTATGTTTCGCTCCGAGAGACCGCATCAGAAATCCGAGCACCACTTGCACTGCAATACTAAGAACGCCGACTATTGCGATAAATATCGCCACTTGCACCACTCCGAAGCCCATGACCAGCTTTAGGTAAACAAAGATGCAGGAGTATTGTCCCGCTTCCGGCAAATACGAGAGGAACACCGCCACACACAGCATGAGCACCGTACGCTCCGCGCCCACCTTCCTGAGAGCCGCGAAGGGGTCCGCTTGCTCCCAGCTGATGGCGGGACCCCAGCCGCTCGGACGTACCTTCTCGGGGAGGCTCTCTGGCACTGCCACCATTATAAAGAATACATCTAGCACCGCAACCGCCGTGGCCGCGGCGACGACTAGGGCTTCCCCGTACGAGTCCATGAGGTAGGCGCCCAAGGCCGGCGAGATCACCATGCTGGCGGCGAACGTGGCCGATACCAATCCGTACGCCCGAGAGCGTTCCGCTTCAGTCGTGACGTCAGCGACGTACGCGAACACGATAGAGAAGGTGACCGCGAACACTCCGCTGATGCTTATCATCGCGAAGAACCACCAAGTGTTTATCGTCATGAGTGGGATGGGCACGCATGTGAAGAATACAGTCACCAGAAGGAAAAACTTGCGTCCCCACACATCGGACAGGGCTCCGATGAGCGGCGCGGAAAGGAAAGATAAGATTCCTTTGATGCCCATGATGAGTCCGTTCATTAAGAAAGTGTGATCCGGGAAGGTGGCGTTGAGTACGGAGATTATAGGCATGGTGAGCAGGCCCCATGCGAAGAACTCCAAAAAGATGACGACGAGAGCGTGGAAAACTGAAGGCTCACCGATGCCCGACATTGTCATAATCCCGTCTTTCATAACCGTTTTTCTATTTCTTATCACCATTTCAACTTCAGTTGTCGTAGTCTTCGTGGGCGTCATTTAAGATTAGAATTATTTTGTATTCCTAAAGAACTACTTATATTACAGACATATTGGAATCCTAAGCACTACATTGATGAAAACTTGATGAAAACGAGTAAGTAGGAACAACGTCAAAACTCCACTAAAAATTGAAAAACAACTCAATATTTGTGTTGCCAGTGAATTAACTGCATAGGTTATTAATTTCAATTTTTATCTGTGATATACAATTCTCTAATTTTATGACAAAATTACATATTTTGCTACAATTGAAAAGATTAAACACCATTTTATCACTGTCACTAAATGAAATATAAAAAAAAACATAATTTAATTCTTAATTTGTAGGTACGAGAATTCACATTCAGTCAATATTCACTATTCAGTTAGAGCAACGACATTGACGTTCTCATATACAATGACAGCAGTGTTGTCAAATTGCTCTACGTCAAAAGTAAAGGAGGCGTTAACATAGATTCATTTTGAGATTTTACAAAAAGCTCTTTTTGAACCATAATGGTATTTACAAATGCATTATTATAACGTATCTATAGCGTTTGCTTGTGCATATTATATACATTTTTGTGTAATTCTCTCCCAGATCCGGTTCATTTTGATTCAAAACCGTGCAGGCAAGACTCGTCTGGCAAAATGGTACATGAATTTCGATGATGACGAAAAACAAAAACTAATCGAAGAAGTACACGCCGTCGTGACCGTCCGGGACGCAAAGCATACAAATTTCGTGGAGGTGAGGATATTGATACTGTAGTTACGAGTTTTGAAGCATGGCCTTTCGATGCTGTAGTTAGAATTTTATTTCCATACGAGAAACCGACAGTTCTAGTTCCAGTGTTGCAGTTTTTGGCAACAAATATCGATTTGGATAATTGGACTTCCGTAAATATAGCATTGTACCATTATCTTTAAGTACATTATGTGCAATGTAAATGTACAATATAATATATCTGCGATCGTTTCTCTTTCTGCCATCGCATCTATAATAAATTGGTCTGTGAGATCATCAATCAGTTTGCTTATATTCCGTTCTGTGTTTAAAAGCGAGACTTTAAATTACACCAGGTCTCTAGAGTCATAATTGATACCTTTATTTTAAAGACTTCTCACATCTTGAAGCTTAAAAGTCTGCCTACAAGTCATATTGTTGGCTACATTATCCTTATGAACAGGTAATCCGTGAGATTCAATATACCAAGTCGATACTGTGATTCAAATGGTTTCGTGCTGTGCACAAGCGGGTTGTCCATTCAAACTAATTTTTAATTTTCCAGTTCAGGAACTTCAAGATAGTGTACCGAAGATATGCAGGCCTGTACTTTTGTATATGCGTGGACGTGAATGATAATAATCTGTGTTACTTGGAGGCCATCCACAACTTCGTGGAGGTCCTCAATGAGTACTTCCACAACGTTTGCGAACTGGA
This sequence comes from Passova gellias, assembly GCA_018249975.1. NCBI lineage: Eukaryota > Metazoa > Arthropoda > Insecta > Lepidoptera > Hesperiidae > Passova > Passova gellias. The sequence goes on from DWUN01000887.1 coordinate 7,100, forward strand.
CCTCGTCTTCAACTTCTACAAGGTGAATTTAGACTGTTCAGTTAAATTTCTTTATATGCATATGAGTGCCAGATGAGGGTAAGTCGACTCATGTTATGAATGTTATTTACAGGTGTACACAGTGGTGGATGAGATGTTTCTAGCCGGTGAGATCAGGGAGACTTCGCAGACCAAGGTCCTCAAGCAGCTGCTCATGCTGAACTCTTTAGAGTAGTTGTAGTATATTCCAAGTTATCGAGTATAATAGTTTAGGAACATCTATTCAGGTTGGCTGTTATCCTGCTTTTCAATCTGCCGATATGATAGTGTGCGTAGTGTGACAGTAGGTGGGGACTACCGAATCACGTCACATCTCAATATCACAGTTCTACTGAATGTGCATAATCATTATCGCGAGACTAGAATAGTGCTGCTTGAGAGCCTTAAATAACTGTAACATTCGTTCCTTTTGTCATATCAATGTTACAATGAAGATGAATAAGTTATATATTAAATTTTGATCAATCACTCCCTCATGCTTACCATATTCAATCAAACAATATTATTTTGATCACAAATAAATATTTATATTAATTATAACATCACTATCACTTGTTTCATCAAATCTTATCTTGATCAAATGTTCAAAAATAATAATTATAATTTTTTTTTTATTTACTTGGTACGGTGGTATTGGCACAGCACAGGCAGTTGTAGGTTTTATGTATTATTAATACTGTCACCGAGTTTACATTGTCATGTGTTCCAATTGCCGAATTTATCCAGTTACAAAATTTGTTAGAACCAAAACTTATATGTCAAAATTATGAAGTCATTTAGAAAATGAAATTGTAGTTTGCCACTAGAGGCGCTAGTTTCTATGGAGGTCTTCAAGCAATGTGAAATCACTGAAAAGACTGTTTGTGGACTTGCAGCATTTTCTTTATTTTTCAAAACTACTATGAATACTTTATAATGCCTGATTGATTATAGCAAATCTAGGATAATGGTAGTCATTGATTCAAAAGCGATGTATGTATGTAAATATATGCTTCAAATATTGAAACATTTCATTGTTGCAGAATTCGTAAGTTCAAGCTTCTTGCTATATACTCTTTAATAGCTTGTACAGAACTTTCTGTTAGTGTTGCATGTAATACTATATTATACTATCTTTCAAGTGTGCATGCATACATACCTACTGTTGAGTAAATATATAGAATGGAAAAGTATTAGAGCAATATATTGAATAATTCTTGTTGTGCAGTATCAAATTTATTTTCAAATATTCCTCTCTTGGACTGTGAGATCGTGTTACGGTTAATGCGCAGTACGTGTATCCAAACTCTTTCCAATAATTTAATTTAATTAGAATTAGAAAAACAGCCTGCAATATAGAAGGCAACCATAGTCCCTTATGGCTATTTTTAAGTGGAGTTAAGCAAAAGCTGACTCATTCCAATAGTTTTTTTTTTAATATTCTTGTGATTGCAACATCCCACGGTTTAATTGGGTCACACTACTCTCTTAATACTTGTACTGTCACAATTAGATACATAATTGTATGTGAAGCTCGAGAGCTTGTAATAATGTACCTAACCTCACAATACGAGATTGTGAGGTTAGGTACATTCTATGTAACAAAAACATAAGTCAAGTCATTGAAATATTATCTATGACGAATTTGACAGAAATTACAATTTTTTTTGCCAAAATTTGAACTGTCAAAATGTAGAGTAGGGAGAGTTTTTGAAAGAAAGATGGCTATTGTTGAGTAAGTGAGTGAGCAATACCCGATGGTCCGTCGTCCCGTTCTTTGGGTAGGTACAAAACTCCCCATTCATCTCACGACATCAACGAGACAAGTTTAAAATGAATTTATGAAAGCAATAATTCCTCTATTATGATTAGTGTTTTCATTACAAAGGTAGTGTTGTAGATTATTTAACTTTATATGCGCCTTAGACGTGCTTTATTATTTAAACTTAACATTAACGTATATTTTTTAGTGTTGTATGAATAAAATTAAGCATGTTACAGAGAAAAAGGTGTATTTATTTATCAAATGTATAAAATTAGATCATTACATGGAGAAAAATAACACCGTGTTTTATTACTAGCAACACTGACTGGATATATGAAACCCATCTCTGCGACTCTCATTATTTCTAATAACTCAGTGAATCTATTGAAATGATTCATACTAATAACTGGAGAAATAAATGTACAAAACAGCTCATAATAATATGTATGTACTTATAATATCCGGGATATATTACTATGGTACTTAACACTGCAATTTTATGTGCATCTGTTCTTTACTGTAACATACAAACAGTCACGCCTCTTTTCCCCGAAGTCTTAATTCTAGTACTACATCTTTCACACCCCATCGACGTCTTATGAAATCATTCCTAACTTTATCTTAAATTCATATATATACCTATATTTCATTACTAACAAAATATTTGTAATTTTTCGACAACATTTCGTACGTGCTCGATGAGATATTTCGACTCGGTTTATTTTTAACACTTACAAATAATGTGATTACACGGGACGCTGTAATCTAATCCCACTCCCACTCCCAGTTGTGTACTAGGGGCGAGTACGTCCAGACGTCGGGCTGACCGACGTGCGACACGTGGGGGCCCAGGTCGAACTCGCTCCACCTGCGTCATCATTGTATTCTATTCAATTTTATCGTAAAGGTTTTTACAATTGAAAAATAACAACTATATTCTGCCGCTACGATCGTGCGCATTAATAAATAATTACTCACGCGAAGGGCGGGATGCCGCGCGACACGTTGTGCGTGGGGCCGGAGACTGCCAGGAACTGGAAGCGCGGCTGCAGCGTGGCGCTCGTCACCTTCGCGTCCGTGGCGCCGTGGCTGCGGTGCCCCAGCGCGCGGAACGGGAACGTGCCTGCCGGGGGCCGGGTCGCTGGGTCACTGCAGCGTCGCGGTGGACGGCGGACCGACGCGTCGCATGTGTACCGTTACAGTAGCGAGGCGATAAATGGAGCTCGAGTTTGATGAATGTCAATAATATGGGATCCAAGTTCGGTGAGGTTTAACAATGGAACGATTCGGAGGTGAGCGAGCGCGTCACCGTTGGCGGGGTTGAGGTCGTTGCGCGCGGCGATGGCGTTGCAGGCGCTGTAGGGCGGCGAGCAGGCGCAGCGCGCGCGCGGGTCGTGGCGGAAGTCGTTGTAGCGCATCGTCACCATCATGTCGCGGATGTTGCCGATGCCCGCCTGCGATGCACACATTCATTTTTCAATATCTCACTGTACTGTGAATCGTTATCGATCCATCGAAGCCCACCGGGGGCCGCGGATCTCCCTAAACACGGTTACAATGTATAGTCATCCACTGCACCTTATTAGCGAAGAGTAGGCCGGTCTGCGCCGCCGCGGTACCGGAAGATTGAAAAATGGAACACAGACAATCTTAAATTTTATTTTATAACAATCTTCATCCATCTTTTCTCATAGAGTTAAAAAAAGCATCTTATCTAGCTATAATTATATATACTATTCGAGCTGTCATCCAAACTGAAAGTTTACACAAAATCAGTCTAGCACAATATTAAATACCTGTTTATCTTCGAAGATCTTGGCCCTGGGGTTGGTGCGGTACCCGAACCAGTCGCCGAAGGCGGCCACGCGCTCGTTGCCGCCGCTCATGTTGAAGACGCGCGGGAAGTACGCGATGTTGTAGGACGGGAAGTAGCTGGTGCGCTTCAGCTCGTCCGTTCTGCAATGTCAACACGCGACGTGTACGGGCGGGGCTGCGGGTGTGCGGGTGTGTGCGTGTGCGTGCGCGCACATGTCGGCGGCCTGCACGTAGCCGGGCAGCTGCTCCAGCAGCCACAGCAGGCCGCGCCGCGCCGCGCCCGCCTGGCGCTCGCCGCGCGCGCGGAACTGCTTGTAGTCCACTATGTACCTGCCGCCACACACACCGCAATAACGCTTCACCTCAATATTTACTGTCTGTTAATAATTAAACTATATTCGATTGGTCCGCTCACGGCGTGACTAGCGCTAGCGTGCATTTGGGGCTATGAGATTAAACGCTACCCGAGGACTAATATTTGTTTGATCCGTATACTTTGACAATTAAAATGTCTACTGACTGCAATCGAAAAAATGTTTTTCAAAAATCATCACAACATTTCTTAAGGAGACCCCTGGTATATGCGAAGGCACCTTTAGATGGCTATTCATGATGTAATCACCATTGATTGTTGTATGTACCGCTATTATGCTTCCGGAAGATATCGGTCCACTCCCTGCCCGAGGTCGCCAGCCTGTTGGCCACCATGGCCCGCACGTACTCCATTATCTGACATTAATCAAATTGTTAAATAGGAAATGTTATAAATTTACAGATAAATTAATTTTTTTTGCAGCAAAATGTAAGTTTTTGTATGACTTAAATGTCTCTCAGAGGTCAGCTACTCTAGAAATTTGAAGACCATATTTGTTTTCGACTCTTTTCTTATCCCACTGCTGGACATAAGTCTCCTCTTATAATGAGACGGTTTTACGTCTTAGTCTACCGGGCTGGTCAAATGCGGATTGGCAGACATTACACACCTCAGAAGGCGCCATAAAAATATATCATAACTCAAACTCCGTGACGGAGTCAGTTCTACCCCAGGCCCCTCTGTTCCCGCAAGAAGTCTGGACATTTAGATTTAGACATAGAAAAAAAATATATATTGTTGAACCGTATACCTGACCAACTGGTTCGATGAGCCGGTAGAGCGTACGGTTGCTGTTGCCGATCGTGGTCTCCGCGGTCACCAGCCCCGACGAGATTATGTAGAAATCATCCGTGGACTATATGGAAATATTTAATTTACTATATGTGGACTATATGGAAATATTTATATATTAATACATAGTTCTTCTATAGGACTATTTTAAGAAAGTCATTGGCAGAAGCTAATATTTGTAAAAAGCGCAACCGCTTGTTACGAATCCTTCTTCGTTCAACCGCCGGCCGCGGTCCACTCCAGCACCTTATTGCATACAAGCTTGTACTCGTAGAGGACTGGAGCATGCTGCACCACGCACTAATGTGAATCGGCGGAGCGACACCACAACGTATGTAGTAAAAGAAAATACATACATACACACGCCAGGTCCCGAACGGGGTAGGCAGAAAGCACCTAATAAAGAAATAAAAGAAAATAACCTGTACAAATGCCGGATACGACGTGAACGCCATCTTCCGGCCGGGGATGAGTTTCTTATTAGTCGGTGTCACCTTGTAGTTCAGCACATACATCTTTTGGATGCGCAGCATTGATTGATAACTGGAAATGGAGAGCATATTATACTAACTACTGTGTGTTATGTACAAACACAAGGTGGCACCCGCGGAGCCGTCGATCCCATGGAAATGTCGGCTTAGTAAAGATCCTACGTTCATTCCGACGCTTCAAACTGTTCCCATAATAAATTTCATTGCAATCGGCCAGGCGGCTCTGCCGCGAACACGGGACATACAAACATACACGCGTTCTTATTTAGTAAGAAAACTGTCGATGTACAGGAATGTTTCCATACAAAAATATCTGAATGGGTAGGTAGGTATAAAATGTTCCTCGTGACGAGAAGCCCATAGCCCGCGAGCTCGCCTGTTCCACGTAGCGTGCGACGTGTACAGGTTGCTGAGGTCCGGCAGCAACTTTACGAGCCCGCTGCAGTGCTCGCCGAACATCAGCTCCTCGGGGAACCTCTCCGGCATGGACACCGCCACCGCCAGGTCGTCCAGGTCGCCCAGCATATTGATCCAGCTGGAGTCGAGACAAATCATTATTCACCAGACATTTCATTGAACATAATATATGTAACTTTAATTATTGAAAGAAAGGTCTCTAACGCCGCTTGCGGTAGGAGTCGAAAGGTAGAAATAATCACGTAAGAAAACATTGCTACCCCCCCTCCATGCGAATATTTCTTATTCTATGTGAATACTAGCATCCTCACATTATGTCCCGCACGGTTAGCCACTGGTACTTGTCGGCTGTGGCGTGGTTGTAACCCACAGCCAATCCTTCCAACTGGATGTAGTATAGCTTCACCTGGAATATACAGACGAGTTTATCATTAATGATACCTATGAGTATGCAATTAAATATAGCATTTCGTGCATTTCTTCAATCAATAACTTATTGACTGCCTTGTTGGTCGTGCGGTTGCTAGCGCGACTGCCGATCGGGAGGTCCTGGGTTCAAATCCCGGGTCGGGTACTGCTAGATTTTCTAATTTAGAATTTCTAGTAGTGCCTCAGAGTCTGGATGTGTGCCCGGTGCATGGCAATAGGCTGACCACCTATTCCATTGCGGGACTTAAACGTAATTGGTGAAATGTGGGGGTGTACTAAACTCCTCTGCCTACCCCTTCTGGAATAACTGATGGAGTATTAACTACTGTATATTTTGTCTGTCACCATACCCTGAAAGATAATATATCCGGTAGATTTACCTGTCACTGGTAAGGTAATGATGGTTTATGATCAAATATCTAACAATCACTAATAACTTCAGTTATATCTGTACCATAATACTAAACCTATAAATCTGCTGCAGTATGTTTTACTTGAAATCAAATACTGTCAAAAGATCTATTTCCAAAAAATACCAGATTTGGATAACAAGTCCGCCACTGTTTGCCTATTTTGTAATCAGATAGCGGAGTGTGGAATTGTCCCCAGATTTTAAAAAAAGTCTAACTAAGCAGAATGATACCTGATACCAGTATGGGTCATAAGGATTCTCTCGGACCATGGTGGCAATGTAGTCTTCATTAGTGTCCACGAACTCCTCGATCAGTCCACATAGATCTGTTTTATTATAGCAGTACCTACAAAACAATATGTCTCTACATCTAATAGTAATAATATAGGTCAGTTGTGAACATAAGTTATTCAAAAACATGATTTACTAATTTGTCTATCATAAAAGCTAACTGAAAACTGACCCCTTGAGCATGTTCTGCCAGTGCATCCAGATGAGTTCCTGGGTGAGGAAGCCTTCGAGGTACCCGGCTGCATATGCTTGCTTCTCATCACTGGAATCTGGTGTTGTGTGGAGCTCCAAGAACGCCCAACTGTCATACACCATATGATTTGATCTTTTACAAGATAGTCCTAACATTGTATGGAAATTCTCACTGGTGCCTTTCAACCACTCATAACATTGCTATTAATCATTGATATCTTCAGCTCTATAACCGTTCGTGGGTCTTCCACAATCATCCACTACAACTGTGCCCGCATATTTACTACATTGCCAGTCCCAAGCCCGGATCTGAATCGAATGTTCATAGCATTTAGAACCACCCAGTAACATAACATACATGATACAGAATCACATTCACTGACAGTAACAAGGACAAATATAAATATCACCGTGTTTCATCTGTAATATTAGTTGTTTGGAATGTATACCAGGATTATGGAAAAGAAATGAGGCAACTTTCGACTGGTAATTAACAGGACCTAATTGATTATAAACATCTGATTCTGCTAACGACGCCTGGAAAAGGCTTTCGATTTCTGTTTCATCCCAGAAATTTCGGGGCGTGCTTTTTTTTTTTTTTTAATTTATTTAAAAGGACTTTGTCGCTTGGCGACTACAACATCCCGTAAGGAAAAACAAAAATAAATAAACAAAACAAAACTTACAAACAAATAAAAAAAACAACACAAAATTAACTTGGGGCGTGCTTTGCAGAGAATAAGTAGAGAACTTAACGTTTACCCGGTCTCATTTATTTCATTGGAGTACGTAGCCCGGGCGGCGTGCTCTTGCGGTATAATAGCGGCATGCTCGCCCACATGCGCCGCCGCCTTGCCGCCTTCCCACACCACATAGCCGTATTTAGCTTCACAAACAAACACTGCTTGCAGCGCCGAGATAATTAATTTTATAATCAAATTCATACTTTTACTGTGTAACGAACACATCAGACTAACAGGAGGTCAGGAGTATTCTTTGTAATGTGCTATAGTTTATCAATAGTGACGCAGTAAACTGATTAGACATGTAAATAAAACGGAAATATTATTATTGTGTGTACTCCACCACTGCTGTTCTGGTGTCATATTTATAATAATGTTAAATTGACGTTGCCAATTCAAAACTTTTACGCATACTTGTGCTATAAAAAGGTAATGCTTAGGCTGTAATGCCAATCATAACAAATTTTTGGTTGACTTTCAAAAACTACATTTAAACTTGTGTAAAAGTCCTTTATTTCTGTCTAAGCGTTTGAATTCATCCTTTTTCTTAAACGAATTAATAATCTAGTCTCCCATCAGTTTAGTAGGAATCTAGAAGTAATAAGCAAAATATTTTTGTTTAAAAAAAAAAAAACGTAACATCACATCATTGTTTATGTTAATATAGTTCAAGCCAGAATGAGAATGTTAATTTACTACAGGTTCATTTCGATATTTTCAGGATGAATTTTTTTCTGCCCTCAGCCAAAAAATCAATAAAAATAAAATAAAAAACAGGACAAAAAACTATGGTGAGTCTTTATTTTACTAGAATTTGTTATTTTCCTATTGAAGTCGCAACAAGTATCTCTACAGGTGCTTCCTTCATGCGACAGACAGTCTTATGCCACTTTCACCGCATCGGTAGCCAATCTCTCGTATTAAATAGGGCGTTTTCTCGTGCGAGGGCGCGTGTAACCAATCGTGAATGTTGAGAGCCACTGTCGCATAGCCTTGCTTCTCTAGGAGATCCAAAATAAGCCTAAATATTCCACGCAGACGGTTACTATTCATCGAAAAACAACCTTGGTTGAAGGTCATGATGCATACTCTACAAAAAATTATAAATCCATAATTAAAAATGTATTTATAACTAAGATTGTATCTGGCTCGAAGGATCAAAATTGGTATATTATCAACAGGTATACTTACACCAGAGAGCCTTCTGGTATGTTCAAAGCTTTTATCGGTACTTTTGTATCGCAGCTCAATGCTGGCAGCTTTACTGGATAACTGTTTTTCAGACATACCACAGTATCTGAAAGAGAGACATATGTATCCATTATAAACAAGTTTATAGATTTTCTGTGCAGCTTATTAAATTCAACCTACCCGCAACAATCCCGTTAGGTAATACCACATTCCTCACAACATAATCTGTACTTCCAAGCCCTCGAGCTATATGCTCTTCAACTTGCGCCGTCACCGAGTAGATCGGGTAGACGTGCTTTGCCTTCTCCTGCACGTCAGCAGGCAATTGGTACGCATCACTATGGAAAGTCCTCACTGCCTGACACAATGTCAACAGTTGAATGTAATCCAAGTTACTGCTCTTCTCCGACAAATATTCTGCGAGGAACTCGTCCGAAAACACTCTCTTTAAAAGATTATCATCGTAGAATCCCAATGATGCCAATTCCGTACACACTTTGATCCACGGTAGACTGGCACTGGTCCCTTTTAACACGGGATTCGCGGCGATCTGTCTCTGGATTTCGTTCCACTGTCCCGCTTCCGGCGTGAAGTTATTGTTGGACAGACAGTTGATGAAGCCGAAGAGGATGTTGGTCCGAGCGTTCGATAGAGTGGTCGGACTCGACACAGCCTGCTCGCAGAGGTACTCCACCAGACCGAGATGAGTGTGCGCCTAAAAGAATGAAATGAATCACGTGAAATCAAGTTTGAATTTTGTGATCTATTAAAAATGAATGTCCAACAATTGATGATTACACTTACAATCCTGGACAACACTCTCGCAACGAGCAATCCTTTTTCGAACTCTATGTTATTTTGCACAACGTAATGAGCCATGGCATCCATTAGCTGCTGATGGTAATATTCCGGATGTTTCTCCAGCACTCGGCCCTTAATCTTCGCTGCCGTTCTCAAAACGTCATCATAGGTCAATTGATCGATGTTCTGTGTTAAAATGTCGCAGCAAATGTGCAATAACTGAACTCTTGTGGGATAGTATTCCTCCGTGCAGTTTATTTGACATAGGGACCAGATTATTGATCTCGCCGTCTGTGCCTCGATCGCTTGGTCGTGCAAGAGCAAACCGGTAACAACGTTATTGACACAGCGGTCTGGTAGGTCGTGAATGCAACAGTAAGCCAGCATATCTTTCAAGAGGGGGAGGTCCTTATGATCTAGTTCGAGGGGTAAGTGAATTTGAAACGCCAAAGGTAAAGCTAGCTTCAGCGCGTCGACGAGATGGTTCCTGCCCTCCACCTGGCCCAAGAGGAAGTCTAAGAACATGATCTGTCGGGTGTTGATCATATTGATGTTTGATCTAACCAACTGGAGCATTGTTTGGACTATCAGAGAGTCGACAGGAACCCGCAGATACGACAATACTTTGGTCGCTTCGATCGCTTCGCCGACGTCGAGTGAGCGGGCATGCTTCTTGAAATTCTGCAGCAACACGCTGAAAGCTGGATCTTTAATGAGCTTCTCTGGTTCCTGATCGTGTCTAAACATAGAGAGGAACTATTAAAATGTACAAAGAAATGACGACGATGGAATGACAGTTCAAGATGATTTTGTTTTACTTTTAATTTTTGGAACTAGCAAAATTTATCGATACATGTCTAGGAGTACCAATTGTAGTACATGTAAAATGTCAGTTGCCTTGCCCAAGCCCAGCAACAAATCTAAAATGAATTTAATGAATTAAACTGAAAATATTAACAAGTACTGACTTGCTTCGAAGGGAAAGCTGTACCGTTGTAGCATACATAATCCAGGTCCAGGCTATTACCGTTACATACGTTTCGTCATACGATCATGGCTAGAGCGATTTGAAATTTATCGTACACTTTGGCCACTAACCTGCATCCCTCACCATGGGACAGCGCACACTTGAAGACCCATTAACAGTAACCATTAGCAATGCCTATTTGTATTACATGTATTTGTATTACATATTAACATTCTCAAACATACATTTTCAATTTGAACAACCGTCTTGACTTTCATACAAATTTACTTCCCTTATTTTAAACTTTATAAGGACAGTAACATAATATTATTTGGCCCAAAACCATCCTCAATAAATTAGCTAAGTTATGTCTTAAAATAAGCATGTTAAAACAAGCAAGAATTATAATATATCAGTATACAGATATGGTGATTCCCATATATTTGAACTTCATATTGTGTAATATTGTTCAATACATATTTTATACTTTTCCTAAGCTCACTTATCAGATTTTTGAAGCACAAACAACATTTGCAGCGCCTGCAGCATATGCCTGTGGGTCATGAGCGGCAGGTGCGTCTGTACAGTGGCCAAGACCTCTGCAGTGCTCGGTGCACTCCTGATCCTGGTCATGATTGCATCCGGTGAACGTGCACGAGTCACTTCTGATACTGAAACATTGTGAATAATTAATCTAGTTATTAACTGTATTTTAACAATAACAATACCACATAGAAGACTAATAAGAATCGATAATTGACTATAAAAGAGTATAAGAATGTTGTGTGCCATTAAGTCCAGCTCTTTCAACAATGCAAAGAATGAATAATAATATTTTTGAAAGTCATTCTATATTGATGCAAAAAAAAAGCAAATAAACCGAGATGACATACTAATAGCAACACATTGGTAGGAGCAACGTTTAAATGTTGAGACATAATTTTTTATGTGTTTTGTAAAATACCAGACTTACAATTCCTTGAAAAAATTGCTATTACTGGCCATTAAAATTATAATAGTAAATACTTGATAAAAAACAATAGCTCATTTACTGCTGGATGATAAGCTGGTGGACCTGAGCTGGGAGGTGCTCAGTGATGTTGTCCGCAGGACATTCCTCCACACACTTTTTAGTAGCAATGTCATTATATCTGAAAAATATGTAAAAAAAAGACGTAACATCACGCCTGTAATCCCCGAAGGGGTAGGCAGAGGAGTGTAATACAACCCCACATTTCACCAGTTACACATAAGTCCCACAATGGAATAGGTGGTGAGCCTATTGCTATACACCGGGCACACATCCAGACTCTAGAGTCACTACTAGAAATTCTAAATTAGAAAAATCCAGCAGTACCCAACCCGGGATTTGAACCCAGGACCTCCCGATC
>DWUN01000888.1:0-19186 GCA_018249975.1 Passova gellias
GGGCTCGTCCGGGATTTGAACCCGGGACCTCTCGCACCCTAAGCGAAAATCATACCCCTAGACCAACGAGCCGGTTGAATTCTATATTGAAAAAATGGAATAAGAAATAGTGAAAGGTGCAGTTACAGCGCGTGGGCGTGTGACGTATGTTACAACCGTTATAGAACGTCAGAATGCGAACTCCAACGACATCGACCTAAAGTATTAGTGGTCGCTCAATGTTTGAAAATGTACCATATTTCATTATATTTATGTATTTCTAGATTTGAATATTACTAAGTTTCTTTACACAGAGTGCCTCTACAATTATTGCATATATTTTTTTTGTTACGTTTAGCAGTAACGTCTTTCTTTAATTTTAAATTTTATTGTTTAATAGCAAGTAATATTTATTTTTAAAATCGCTTTGCGAAATTGGAGGTGCGGAGAGGATTTCAATCTCAAATCTCCAATGGAAAAGACGGGACTAGACTAGTCAGTAGGCTATCATTACTTTACACAACTGTAATCACTATACAAATTACACTTTACATCGTAAGAAATGATAGCGTCAATATTTTTCCACAGACGAAAGAATCCAGTTATGATATTATTGAAATTATTTATTGTGTTCCCGGCGTCGACGTCGACTTTAGGTCACCAGCACCCTTCCAAAGTAAATACAACATACTTTATATATCTTTGAGCGCGATTTATGTTTATTCATAATTTCAATGCAGGATACGAGTCTCCAGATAACTTGTGGGACTGGAGCGTACTCCGCTAAGACGAGTGGAGTTACTGGTTAGTGGAAAACCCGTCACAAGTTTTTAAACAGTTTTAATGATCATCGAAAATTTCTAAGGACTATGAGCCTTTCACAGCCGGTTCGACTGAATAACATGCCTTTGTATTTTCAACTTTCCGTACTAACCGTTAGTCGTATAAGGAAATATATATAGTGTGTGTAATATATTCGATATTTATTTATAGTTAGATAGACCTTTTTTCGGAAAAATAGAAAAAATGAAAATAAAATTGACTATTCATTGTTATAGCCAAAACACAAGTTTGTTTGTAAATGTTAAAATATTCATTTTACACTAAGTAATATTAGACATGTGTGCATTGACTGAATAGTGACTGAATAGTCAATGCACACATTTTACAAAATATTAATTAGAATTGTGATAAACGCAAGAATGAATCTAACATTTTGTAAAAAAAGAAGACCGGCTACAATGTCTGAAACATATAAATTGTTAAAGCATAAACAAAAACATTAATCACGATTTACTTTAGTAAAAGCTGAAACAGAAACTTATTGAAAAGGCGTTTCAATTGAAAACGAAAGTGACAAATTGCCAGTCACCTAATGCAACTCGATAAAGATCTTAACGATTCTGCGATTACGCTTTTAAGTATTTTCTGTAGGATATTTTGCTCCGATAGTTCTGTTCGTTCGTAGTGAAAGAGAAATATTAAAATCGTTTCTTCTTATCGTCTTGAAGGAACATTCTGATAACGACAATGCCTAAGTAGAAACTTACACTGTGGCAAAGATTTAGGTTACTGGGGTAGAAGCGGAATTGAAATATTGATCGCTGATAAATAATGTCACATCATTTATTACTTTCATTTAATATAAAAACAGCTGACGTTATTTTGAAAATAAGTGATATTGGAATAGAAAATATTGTAAATTTCTAATTTATAAAAAAGACGACCTATATATTTAAGGCAAAGTAAATACAGTTGAAAGTTTAATATCATTCATTGAAATTCATTAAAATTTACGATAAAATTATTCTTCAAAATTTATAATTCAAATTAATAATTTCCAACGTTTTCCTTCTCTACTATAGGAATAACTTTGTGAGTTTGTGACTTTGTGGGTGACGTTTACAATGCACATAACTTTGTGAGGTCAAACGTGCGTGCCAACTTTGTTCCAAGATAAACTCCAAATGCTTAATAGCTTGATATGCAATCTATTTACTGCGTAATAATTATCATTAAATAATGTTTCACTTCATTCATTTTTAATGTTCCTTAACGTTTCCATTTTATATCCATTTGTACTCATTAATGACAAAATTTAACGACCAAGGCATGTTTTCTACAGCCAAGTGCTGTAATGATCGAACCAAAATCAATCACATACGTATCCATACTAATACTAATATTATAAAAGCGAAAGTAACTCTGTCTGTCTGTGACGACATCACGGTCAAACCGTTGAACCGATTGTGATGAAATTTAATACTTGGCTACTTTTTTCCCCATTTTCTTTTTAGTTTTTCATTGTTTTACGAAAATGTCGCCGAAAATGGGCTTACATGGCTTACATGGCGTGCGCTGGCTCAACCTTATAAGATACATAAAAACAATGTTGAACCAAAATATTGCCCATTAAAAAACCTATAAAAAAGTCTGCTATGGTATATGTTTATCTCTTAAGATTGAGTCACGGTAACCAGTTTAATATATTTAATTTAAATTTAAATTTATCAGCTTATTGTTAACGTATTTTCTCTAATTTGGTATTAATCCTTATCAAAATAATTATTATAGTCACTTTTGACCTTTATCTAGATTGAAACTGTAGTTTACAGTAGATCATTATGATAAATACTTTAGGAGATATCATAGATTTAAAACTACGTGTAAGCGGCGGACGGGCCGCGGGGTGTCCTCGCGCGGTTTGGTTACGGAATGACTGCGGGCAGACGACGTTGACGGTTGTGTCAAATTTAATACATCCCGCATACTCATATTTAATAACATATTACTATGTCTTATCATTAACTGTGTATCTTCGCAATAGATGTAGGCTGTGGAACAACATTACCTACTACATTTTATACTAGAATTCGCGCGGGGTCGTTATTTACGCGGGAAAAACTTTGTGACACATTAATTTCCATGCGGGCGAAGCCGCGGGCAAAGCTAGTTACATATAAATACAATAAAATATTATATTATACCGTTTTAGGTTACTATAACTTGCATATATGTACTATTTGTATAATTCAAAACTTTATTGTGACACATGTTGGACTACTTGGCCTGTCGATCGTATGTCCTCCACCTATGGTGCGTAAGAGGTTTGAGTTCCGCTTTGGACCACACTTCGATGTTATTTTGTATTCGCGCGTGCGGGTTTCCGCTTGCTGATATTATTAACATTCGACCCCGAAATGTACGACTAAACCGCGTTTTGCTTTGATTATCCTGTGAGTGGTCGGCTATAAATTTTATAATGTTGATGAATGCTAATATAGAGAGTCGTTTCTTTTTTGTACAGAGCAAATAAAATTTCTAGAGGTGAAGTTGACTGCATATGTAGATTTGAAAGTGGATTAACTTCAGTTATAGTTTCAAGTGTATAAACTGGTAATAGTTTCTTGTAGTTTAGTCTGGTTTGCCATAAAGTTGAGTTACAGTTTTGATGAAAATAAATTCTCACATTAATTAACAATGTTGACATCGCAATATAACAAACATTGTCACACCCCGAGTGTGACGGCTGGTGTTTATACTACGTATTATCGTGAGAGACGACATTCTTGCACGCCCGCTTCCTGTCAGCTAACAGCCCATTGTTAAATATTTTGTTCATTTCTTACAAACAACTTCCAAATTAGTATTTTTGGACACGTCCTCAATTCACTGCATTTACGTACATCGAATATTGGTTAATATTTCTTTGACTGGTCATCGTTGTTTGAGACCGATTGGATGGGTGTATGCCATTCCCCTGCTAATTTTGGCATAGTCCAGCTGTTATCATGAGGTCAGACGTGGATTGGATCTTTTGGCATCAAAAACTTAGCAAATGGCAAATAACTAGACCCTTTTTGGATTTCAATTTATCGCGGTGGTACATACGCCCCCTTTCCCTGTCCTGCTCTGG
The DNA here is from genome assembly GCA_018249975.1 of Passova gellias. Lineage (NCBI taxonomy): Eukaryota > Metazoa > Arthropoda > Insecta > Lepidoptera > Hesperiidae > Passova > Passova gellias. The sequence continues at coordinate 3,896 of DWUN01000888.1, forward strand.
TGAAAGGGTAAGACCCGTGCCCACACGTGTAGTATATGAGTTGATGTCACTTTGATTTACGTAAACAATGAATCCTGAGAATTCATTTACTAATATTTCCCTTTATTGCACGTCGTCGTCTATATTAGATTACACCACGCGTCCACTTCCGGTGCTTTGCGCGTCACAAAATTATTTCTACGAATTATAAACCGACATCATAATTATTGTAAAATGTACGATACACGTTGTCAGACGTGTCAGAGACGAACATATCAATTATGACGATATTTTCTTACCTTAAATTGACATTACTTTCCAATGTTTTTGTGTAATGAATCATCTCGAAGCTATAAATTATTTGGAGTATAAAATAAGGCGACGCGGTAGCAGCACTACGGCAGCAGCTGTACCAACAAGGACCACTTGCGCCGGCGAGCCTCCTGCGTCATGCGGCTAATTTTGATACAACACACCACCACCATTGAATAATATTACACTCTCATTAACCAAATCTATTATTCACTATCTATATATGCAAGTGTCGCTGACGATAAACCAAATGTTTTGCTCGGGTGAATGAAATAATTGGACGGTTGGAGCATAAAAAATTTACAAGGATCTATTTAGGTGCATGTTACGGTTGCAGCTACACCAGTAGATGCTATTTAACTATTAGGTTATGTTAATTACCTAGAAATGCAATTAGGATATACTTTTGACCAAGAAAAAGAATGAGAAGTTAGTAATATTCGATGTGAAGTAGTATAGAGAGGAGCAGAAAGGCAAATTTCATATTAATCCAAGTGATAGTGTCAGACTGTCTAACCAGTGAATGAGGCTTTGAAAAATGCAATGACATATTTTACTGATATCGTAGATAAAAATAATATGTTTAGGATGTTGACATGGCGTATAAGAAAACTATGTAGAATTTTGTTAAATCAACTCGTGACCTACCTCAAACACGTATTTTATATCTTGTTACATTGTTCGTTTTTTGCACGGAAAATATTCATATCTTTATAGTATTTTTAATAGTTTTGAATGTCGTGATGTTTCTAATAAATATATTACTAGAGCAGAGATTACAATACTTATAACTTGGTTAATGTGACCTAAATAATTATTTGGAAATATAGGAAATCATTAATACCAGGAAATTGGGAAAAATCAGATGATAACTGAAACATGAGGATTTTTATTATTTCCTAAGATCTTTTTTGGAATTTATATACTTTTTCATATTTCAATTGAGAATTTTATACAAAATATTTTTTTGTGAATTTTTCAAATTTCGAATAACTTGTCTTTTGATATGAGGCAAGCCTACCATACCATGGTCTTCACTTCCAAATTCGTTTTATAGGCCACAAGTTTATAGGTCTCAAGTAATTAACAAAAATATACCGGTTTTTTTACGCAATACTTTGCGTCACTAAATAAAATGCATTTTCTGCTTTAGTTAAAATTGCTCGGAATCTTTCATATAATAATCTTAAAATACCAAAGTCAAAACGTGAAAAGTCAACATGTCCAAACACCAACAGGATTAAATCGCATCATTGTAGGTTAATTATGATCTAATAACAAATGGGTAAATATGAATAAAGTACATTAATAATATTCTTGTGACTTTGCTGTCTATTGTAAATGAGGCATATAAACAACGTATTATAGTTCATACCGATACGCGACACACTTCATCTTCGCGTGTCGATGCGCCGGTATAAATTGAACGTAATCTATTAGCTAGCGCTAAACATATTTGATATGGACATACACACGGACACGACTACTGTAACATTATTGTAAACATCGGAAAAGTACGAGATACATACATGCTTATGTTTTAATATCATAAAGCGCATTCCTCTCTTTTGTCCTTATACGCTTTTGTCGTAAGCATGTTGGGATTACGTCAGAACTACCTCATCCCCCGACATTAATCAATGATTTTTAGCTATATACGACAAGTACTGTTTATAACAATAGTGCATTGGATTTTATGAGAAAACAATAATTATCATATTTTTCCCCCGTCAGACACGGTTCTCCTGTCATAATGAGAAGTTTTAAGGTTATAGTCTACCACGCTGGCTAAGTGAGGATTGGAAGACTTCGCATATCTTACACAACACTATGGAAAACTGTAATTTCTGCAAATATCCTCTTGCAGATTGGTTTCACTAAGTTGTAACGACTGAGTTTTAATATTTAAGTTATAAAATGCACGCAACTGGATAACGTCGGAGGTGTGTGCCAAGATTTGAACCCAGACACAAGGAGTGAGAGATTGAGATACAAATCACTAAGCTATCACCGTTTTATTAATTGTTAGCAATAATATTATAATCGCTTGTTAATAAATACTCAAAATCAATCTCAGCTATGTTATAGAAGCAACTTTGTGTCTGTGCCAACGTACGGAAAAAAGCTTATGAAAATTTTCCTCCAGCGTTTTGTACTAGTTAACTTATTACCAACGGAGTAATTACCATTATCCTTCAAAGTAATGTTGTTAGATCCTGCATGATAATTACATTATACCATACATATTAACTAGTAAAATCCATCTCAGATAGAAAAAATATAAAATACTGCTTATGTATAAACGAAACTTGAACTGTTTCAATTTGAATACATTACTGAACTACCGCTGCGGTAAGTGTAACAAATATCTATATACAGTTCTGTCCTTCAATCGTGCACAATTCGACGCTGTTTGAGCATTATACACCCAATGCTGTTGCATTACGCTGCACTCTACCTCTGTTTTAAATGCCGCGAACTCTCTCTGTTTCACCTTGAACTAACTTTGCTGCTGTCAAAATAGAGAATAAACAACATTTATCACGGTAGTAGAGAATATAACACGTGAGTACCCATGTACGCTTGAAAAGCAATAATTTGTAATCTGAACTGTTTTGAAATGCATTTACGTCAACGAATAAGATATTGCAGTTGACATTACATTATGGTTTTGACAACTAAGCAACTATACGAAGTTACGTCAATGGCTTAAAAACTTGCCATGACTGCTCTATCCAAATTTGTAGTAGCCGATGATAAAATAAATATTTGAGATCGAAGTGGGTGGGACCCATATTTGGCTTGCAACTTTTAAATTCTCAGATCGTGTAGAGTCAAATGACGTTCGTATGTAGTGTACGATGAGATTTGTACATTAATTTATTATAGAATTATGTGTATATTTCTTTGTGAATCTAACAACAATTGGTTCAATGTCACCATCAATTATTTGATATTTCATTTAGTATGCAATAACATTTATATGAATGTAAAATACATGTACAGACGCTTTCGCGACCCTCATACAGTTGCAGATTGTAAGCGGTCTGTAGAGTTAGCAATGCCAGGTAAAAATATCTTAATCTCTCGGTACTATAGGAACTGTAGTTACTCTAGTTACTCATCATTAAGTACTCTAGGTACTATAGGTACTCTAGGTACTCTAGGTACTTATCACTAGGTACTTTAATATTAATACTGTAAGTATATTATATTAACACTGATGAAAATTAACAAACCTGAAGTAGTCGCTTTTATTATGCCAAACCATAGTTTTTTTAGAGGATATTTTCTGTTGGTGAGATTATTAGTATTAGTTAATGTAACTCTCGCATTCCTGATTTTATGTTCTTCCAGAAATGCTTTAACGTGAACATTATTTTTCAATCGGTTGATACTAAAACATTGTTTTATCCTTCTTGTTTATTGTTAACAATTTATCTATATTAAAACTATAAAAACAGGTTGAGATACTTACGGATCAAGGTGAAAGTATTGGTATAATAGTAGATGTTATTTTTGTCAGTATAATAAGCCTCTAGTTTTACTACTATACCAGCTTCTTTAAGCCCGTAGAATATATTTTTAATCGATAACTATATCGACTACTAAGTTATGAAGGTGTATTCTTTAACACCACGGAATAGTAATTATAATCAATGACAACAGACCAAAAATTATAATAAAAATGTATAATTTCTTATAGCGTGGTGTTTTTATTGAAAGAAATAAATTTAATCCAAAAAGCAACAATGTATCTGACAGTCTGCGTAGCAGGATTTTTCTGTTTGAGGATTTTAATGGTGCTGGAGAAACCAGTCATCATCAGACGAACCAATGAATTTTTTGCACATTTAGGATATAGGAAGCCCGTTAATAAAATAAAGTTTATATCTATAGGTAATTACTGTTGTTGTAATTACGTATATTATCTTATTACTACATTTTAAGATTTTCGGGTTCACGGACATTTCCTCGTCACGGCACAATAAATAAATGCTATGTAACATTTTTATAATACATTGTGATCTTGTTGTTTTTGCTAAGTTAATGTCTAATTTATTCTATAACTTAACACCACAGCGTTTATTTGGTGTTAGAACGTCATATTGTACAACGCCTTCAAGGTTCAGGAGTACGACGTCACGATGTTATTGGAGCGTATCTCCCCTTGCGTCATACACGAAGGACACGTGCCAGATCTATGTTTGCAATTAATTACCTTACTTTGGTTACGTTCCCAAACAGCGGATACACGATGATACGTAATGAATTCTAGTTCTTGTCATTTTCATTATGACGGTGACAGTCCTTGAAATAAAGTTCACCCACAATTAATCATTTTATTTTTTCGATAAAGTTTACACTGGGCAGTTGTGACGTTCCGTAGTATATGACTTCTGAATAATTAAGGCATATAATTCTGATCAACGTCTTGTCAATAAAAGATCTAACGTAAAATGAACTAATATTATTTGTATATGAAGTTCTTCTGTTTTTATGTTCATAAATTACTCGAAGAAGATTAATATCATTCCTATGAAAACAAGAAGCATTCATTTGTTTTTGCTCTCATTGAGTTACTGAATAATGACACCTTGCCTATGCTTAAAAGTTGGTTTACTTTTAACAATCGTTGGAGCACCAACCCTCAAGAAATGAATAATGTAAAATCGCAATAAAATGTACTCTATGTACATTTGGAACTCCTCATATTATGTATCTTTAATATGATAATAATATTACAAATATCAATAAAAGGAGTCCACTTTATTTACTACTTTTTAAATGAGTGGTAGACAAGATCAGTCCCTCAGTTACTATTATCCTTCTATGTAGTTACAGAATGGTTAGCCGGGATACTTTTGCAATGACTTGAAGTTTAGTTAGTGGAAATCAGTGAGGGGCTTATTCTTTTTTGCGATGTCATAATGACTGCAGCTTGTGGCGGGATATTCTGGGAATTGTGTTATATAATAAGAAGGTAAATAAAGGTATTATTTAAAATAAGTAATAATTTAAATGGATATTTGTTACTGTAACCTATATTATATATTATTAATATAAAATTTGTTTTCTGTAAATACTTGTATTTACTCAAATATGTGACTACGTCCCAGTCGATATGTGCTTAACTAAAAAATAACTAATAATACCTACTCTTAAAGTCGTAATGTTTTAGTGACACGAAAAATTCTACAAGCAACAATCTGTTGGTGACATTTTATTACAAAGTTAATTTCCCGATCTATGTTGTATTAGGTAAAGTTTCAATAACTGTTATAACGTTTTCATTTAATAGATCGAGAAATTAAGCATTGCTAGCGAAACAATTTCTTAGCGTCACGACGCACGTTCAGCCAGTAGGTGCGATCATGCAGTTTATGTTTGGTAAAAAACAGAGGAGCAATGAAAACCCGATGCGAGCAGAGTGCGGGTGGGCCGCGGCGCGGGCGCGGTACCGGCGACGTCACGCGAAATCCGGGGTCTCTATAAAAGCAATCGCGACCCTTCCGACTACACCATTCGCAAGCTAGCAGTAGACGTCGGTTCACTCACGTCGATCGCTTCTCGCGCTCTATTCTATAATATCGCTCACTTGTGTTCGTGCCTTCGTCGCACATACTCGTACGCCATGACTGTTACCAGTAAGATGAACAGCGTTTCGCGCCAGTCCGTATTGAGTCGCTTAGGCCCTGGCGGACTACTTTATGCCGCAAACAAAATTATAGCGGTACGTCATCACAAAGTGATCAGTGTTCTAATCCTTACGAGGAAGTGTTACTGTGTTGTGTGATACGATACAGGTGTTTCAACGGTTATTTTCATTGTTCTCAGGTTGCTTCCGGAAAAGATGAGGAGCGTTGGCGCGGCAAAGATGAAGGGGCTCTTTTCAAGCGTTGGAGACGTACCACATCTGTAGAGCCCGTTCCCGCCGCCGCGCCCGCTCCTACAGCACCTGCTTCGCAACCGTCGGATTTACTCAAGTTTCTAGCTATTGTAAGTATTTTATAATTACATTCCAAGATCCATTACAAATCAGTAAACTACAATAAATAAGTGAATTAAATATAAACCGTTAGATATTAATATTAAGATGTTAATAGTAAATTACTAAAGAAATTGCTAGACAGTATCTTAGTTAATTTATTATTTTTGTATAAACCTTTCAATTTATTCGACAAAAGTTAATTATTGATTATCTCCTTTGCGTAAATAATTTTGAAGTGGTGCTGTGGTAGATAGAAGAAATAGTTATGTTAGTTACTTGCATTAATACTGGGTAGTTCTCCGTCGTAAGCTACTTTTAAAAATACTTATTATATTTTTTAGACAAAATGTAAATTATTAATCTAATTTCATTTATTCTCTTGTTACAGACCGCTGTAGAACTTTCGGTGCCAATTACCGGCTCCTTGTTGAAAACACGATCGTCGGAATGGTTCCAGCTGTCAGGCCACCCGGGCTCGTTAGCCCCCGCTGGCCCCGGCACCGTGTGGAAGCGTCGTTCCGATGGCGATCATCCCTCTCACAACCCTGAACGGGACGCTTATGAAGCACTCGCCGCTTGTCCACATATGCGCAATGCTATCCCACGCTATTATCGGGAATTGGAGTATGCTGGAGAACACTTTATTGAACTCCAAGACTTACTACACGGGTTTCGCGATCCTCATGTCATGGATATTAAGATGGGTACTCGCACGTTTCTCGAAGAAGAAGTCAGCAACGCTCGTGCTCGCTCAGACCTTTACGAGAAAATGGTGCGGCTGGACCCCAACGCCCCCACCGAAGCGGAACACGCAGCGCGTGCAGTAACTAAGTTGCGTTACATGCAGTTTCGCGAGCAACAATCATCGTCTGCAGAACAGGGATTCCGTATCGAAGCGGTGAAACTGCCAGGACGGCCACCTCTTACCGATCTTCAGAAAGTACGAGAACCACGGCAACTGGCAGCCACGATAGCCAGATTTCTGGGCCACGACGAACGTGCTCGTCGCGCCATTGCAGGTCGCCTCCGTGAAATCAGGAGCCATTTCGAGAAATCTGAATTTTTCCGCACCCACGAAATTGTCGGTAGCAGTATATTTATTATCTACGACGACGAACACGTTGGAGCATGGTTGATCGATTTCGCTAAAACGCGACATCTGCCTGAAGGTATGCAAGTCACCCATCGCAAGCCTTGGGAACAAGGAAATCACGAAGAAGGTTTTCTGTACGGGTTGGATAGACTGATTGAAATGATAGAAACTGCAAAATTCTCAGAAGCGACAGAGACTGACGTGTCGCGTTGAACAGTCAGGGATGAGACACCCTGGACTTGCCCCGCGGTTATAGAACCGCTTGCTTGGCCTGCGCCCCTTTGTGCCACTCTCCTTGCGCCCGAACAAAGCCATGGAGATGTACAGTAAAACGCTTGTGTTTGTGCATATGAAAGACGCGATCTATATGTCGCCCAGTAATTGCATCTAGTCCTTAATTGTAATTAAATATAGTGTCTTGATTTCTACTATTGTATTTTATTTTTGTGTCCTTATCATTAGGAAAAATGCAACTATTAACATAATATATAGTAGGTAGTGTCTATTACACTGGAAGCAACTTATACAAATAAGAAAGTGTAGATTACACAGACGTTATATTGATTTAGGTTATATATACCCCTCAAATTGTACTGTTTATGAATTGACTTTTATCTACTGTAGCTAATGCTTTTGCTTTTATTAACTACTACTTTCGAAGTAAATTAGATTATTAATGAAGTGAACCACAGCTATTTAGTGCATCAAATAACCAGAGCCACAAGGGCCTTGTATATAATTATTTCGGGATCCCGTTGCTAAAACACGTTGAAAAATTAAAAATATTTATACAAGTAACATCAAATTAGGTACAAGAGGGCTATGTGCAAATTATGCCGTAATGTTTATTTTTAAAATTCCTAGTTTGTCAGATATTAATACAGGATAAGTGTACAGCACTTGACATTTAGTACGCCGCCGCTCTCATGAGATTGCACCATACAGCTACAACACAAATGTATCATAGAAACACCTAACTTTATACATATATTAACTCTAGTAATAATTTGAAGTGATTAACCTAGCAAAACGATCTATAAAATTATATGCGGATATCTAAATATTATAGGTTTACAAGTTACAGTTACAAGAAAGGTCTATGCAATTAAAAACTATTAAGTATCATAACCAAGTTTATTTATAAGCTTGTTTATAAATCTAAAATTAACTTCCAAAGAAACACGACAAATAAATTAAAATTAAAATGTCACGATTGTTATTCCAAGCAGTACAAAATAATACAATACAACATATTAAGACTAACTTTCTCAATCTACAATCCACTTAAAATGTTAAAAGTTACTGGCTAACTTTAATGAAAATCAAAAATAATAAAATATATAAATTTAGTGATTGTTTATGCAAAATTATAACAGGATTTATTAGGAATCACGAGAAGTTTAGAATATTGTGTGGATTGTTCCAAGTTCCTTTTTTCATTCCATTTCATTTTCTTCATATCAAAATAATTAAATGTGAAATTTCCAAATCTGGTTATAATTTTGTGATATTTGTCTTGTCATAGGCAGTCATGAAAGTAAACTCACTCACTGAGTAAGAATAATTGAAGTCTTTACAACATAGTATTTCAGTATCATTCCAGACCAGCTTCCTCCACTACTAATTTCAAATAATGTTATTAATGCAGCTGGCACTATAAATATAATACAAGATGATGTAAATCTAACATAATGATATCCAAAGATGACCATAAACATGATGTGACATGAATGATATTCATTTAAGTTAATACCTAGATATAACTAATTTATGGCGTAAGTGGTGGTTTAGTTAAAACATCTGATAATAAAAATACTTATGAATAATATAACAAAATTACCAGAGTTATGAATCAACCATAGTAATATTTTTCTTAGCCTTATTTGATTTGCAACTGTTTACCTTTGTCGCAAATCTTAGGGAATTAAGAGTCTCATTGAAACATTCATCGAATTGGTTGATATTGACCAACATAAGGGTTTTTGAATTGCCACCGAGACTGGGCATTAAGAGATGAGTCAGTTTGGAATTTCTGTATGGGATATGGGTCTGATTTGTTTGTAAAGACAAAATCACCTTAGACAACTCTGATAAGGATCTGTTGATGTGTTTAGTTTCATCCATTCTCTGAGTTGTTTTCCCACTCTCTGAGCCAGCCAGGTCTATCAAATTCAAATTACTTGTAAATTTCTCTTTCCGTGTTTCATTTATCGCCGATATCTTGATTTGGGCAACAGAATGAGATCTCGAGCTACGTTCATTGTTCAATGTAGCTGCTGTTTGTCTGTTACGTTGAGCAAATAACAATAATCTGATGAATTCATGAGAGTTCTTAACTTCTTCTTCTTTTAATTCAGACACATATAAATCTGTGCCCTTTGAGTCAACCATCTTAATATCATGGCTTTTCTGGTCCTTACTTGCATCTAGCAGGTCATATATAACATCATTATATATTTCAAGGAAGGATGCTTTAATAGTCAACGACCATCCCATTCTCTTCAAATCCTCCATACAAGTAAATATCATATTTATAGATCGAGGTATTATACCATATTTTTCAACTCCACAGCCACCTTCCATAGTGTATGTCTTCCCAGAACCAGTCTGGCCATAAGCAAAAATACAAACATTATAACCATCTAAAGCTGACTGAACCATGGGAGAAACCTCTGCAAAGACATCCTCCTGAGAGGAATGTGGAGTAAATATGCCATCAAATGTAAATGAATGCAATGATTTGCCTCTTCTGGCCGAGTTTAATAACTCAACTTTTTCAACCTCTATTGAACAAGCATCCAGAACATTAAGGTTATACAAGGGTTTAGATATTTCAGCATCTAAAGGAGGTCGTACTCTGCAGTAAACACGTATGTTTCCTTTCAAATCCTGGACAGTATTCCTCAAAATTCTCTGTTCTTTGTACATTGCTGCTAAAATATTTTGTAATGCCTCTGTGTCAATATTACATTTTGTAATGGTATCTTGTGCTTCCTTATGGTCAAATTGTAATTTGTCATATTCAATTGATCGTTTTTTAAGATGATCTGTCAACACTCTTAATGCTTCGGTTTCTTCTTTGAGACTTCTATAGGACCTTGATAATTCAGTATGTTCTTCATGCAATTTATCTAATTGTACAGATTTTAATTTCAAACTGCTAGTAACATCTTCCAATAACCTACTTTTGTTTTGCAAATCTTCATTTTCAAGTTTCATTATCTCTAATTCTCGCTTAACAGCCTCCAATTCAGTTGATTTAGCTTTCTGATCTTTTAGAATATTGAGTAATTTTTCTTTTAAGATATTCTGCTCATTAATGCTGCTTTCCATTGTTTCCTTATTTTTTTCATTTTCTTCGTAGATTTCCAGGTATTTATCTTTCAGATCATTTAATTCACATTTAATAGTTTTATGTTTTTCTAATAAATCATTGAATCTTGCTTTATAATCATATGGTGGGATTTTAGGAGCTACTGTAGCAGGTTTTCTCTCATGTTTGGTTACTTTAGAAGGCACATTGACAGGCGTAGGAGCGGTAGCTGACCTCTTGAGTCGCGGTGCTGGTACTATGGTAGTCGCATCCTTACGCAGAGGCTTAGTATGGTTCAAAAGAAGATTCTTCTTTTCAGCGTCGCTGAGTCCATGGCCGATAGTTCTTGTTATGGTCCGTGTATTTGATAACCCGGGCCTGTTTTCTTTTGTCGCAGTTGTGGGCAATTTTGGAATGCGCGACATCTGGAATATCATCAAATCAAATAAGAGATTTATTGTCTCTTCGCAAAGGAAACGTATTACTATTTTTAAACTGTAATTCTTTTTTTTTCTATACAGATATCACTTTACATAGCACTTAACGCACACAAATCAGAGACATAATTTAGTTATTATCAATACATGAATCAACAAAATCACTATATAAACTATTTTTATATATAAAATGGTTTACTTCTTAACTATACTTTGTATATAAAATGGTTTAAATGAGCAAATTATAGGTATTTCAATGACTACATACCGTTATATTTGTAAACACTGCATCAAATTATAACACGTTTACGATACACAATTTTTACTTGAATTGTCAATTCTCCCGAAGTCCCCAACCTGTAAAACGAACTTGCAATTCAAAATTCGAATAGTTGCTACCGGCTACGAACGTACGCTTGGGTTAGGTCAACAGATTGCCCTATTGAAAAATATATGACAGTTTTTTCTAACCACACTACATTTAAGAAAAGTAATATTATTATTATTGCTATTTTTTAAATTTTATGGTTACTTATTAGTTGTTATCTATTTATTATTATCCACGTGAACTTATTTTCTAATACAAATAGCACATATTTGAGAATTTTGTGGCATTGTATTTAATGGAAGAATAAAGTGAGCATTGCTAAAAGCGTCATCTAACGGGTATTTTTGAAAACTTCAGATATGTCGAGAATAAATTACATTAGATAATATGTATATAATTTAGAAATAAATGGTGATTTGGACAAGAAATAGACATGACAACAGTAATGGTTCGTTAGACAAGTGGACAGCGTTCTTTGCGTTAAGTTAAAAATGAATATATACAATACGTATCATCAACAACAACAACATTTATTCAAATACTGTAAATTAAATGCAGCATGTATAATTTTTTCACATATCTGGAACCAACATTATAGAGCGCAATACCGTTCATTATCACTATATATACGTGCATCGGCCATTCGTATTAATAGAGTTGAAGATAATAAGAATTATGTTACTTTGTTTGATGTTTTATATTGTTAACTAAGAAGTCTGATTCAAAATCGTATACATTTTTATTTCTGTATTATTATTATTTATTTATTATTTGAGTATAATAATATAATACACAGATATACATAAACACATAATGCGCCATATGTATATTTGAAAAGGCAACACCGAAAAAATGTCAAATTGCCATTTTCTGGCTTAGGTGTTTCAAGTGTGGTGTGGCTATGATCTAGAATACTGTGTTGTTTTTACGGTGTATTTAGTTATTAGAGCGTAGGATCATTCTATATTAAGTAATAGGAATGTTCATAGGTACTATAGTATATGAGAAATATTTAGTACTGAATACCATAGTATTGTTAAACCTGTTTATCACTCATTGACGGATGTCCTTGTGCTTTTTGCAAGAACCAGAGTGGCGGTAAATTTAATTTTTGATACAATAAAATTGTAATATGTGAATTATTTTACAATGGGCAGTTCCGAAGAAAATGTACTTGCTTGTGATAATAAAAGTGAAATAGCTAACAATGAAAACGAAACGGGTGATATTTCGGAAAATGAAGCAATCGATTCATTAGATCAATCTTTAAATATAAGCACTAACGCAGACCCGCCTGGCGGTGACGCTAATTCTAAGGAAGGAGATCCAGCCAGTTTGTGTGTTAAGAAAACGAAAAAAAAGTCTCGCCATGGTAAGAAAAATCATGTGCCTGCTAAAGATAGTGCCGAAAGGGCCGCGGTCAGGAGGGTCCACCAGGGTACGAAATTTAAACAGAGCAGGAAACGTGCACAAAGCTTCCCTTCTATATCTAAATTTTTTCTTCCTTACAAGCGACCCCGTAAAGAAGTATTTATTCCGCCTACGAAATTCCTCCTTGGCGGCAACATATCGGATCCTTTAAATCTAAATAGCTTACAGGATGAGGACATAAATCGGGCTATGAACGCAGTGACACCTGAGTCATCGCCATTGCCGACACCACCGAGACACAAGGCAAAAATTGATGTAATCATTCCACCAAATATCAGAGATCCGTTAAATCTAATGGATCCACTTGATAATGAGGAATATGAGAAGAGGCTGGAGATGCAGCAAAGAAGGCCACGTAAGAAGCCTAGGTTAAGGCGTCGCACAACAGAAAATGTTACGCCTGCGATAGAAGTAACAGTTCCACCAGAAGAAGGTAGTAAAGAGCCTACACCACCAGAGCCGTCAACATCGAAATCACGTAAGAGATCATGCAGTGAAAGTGAGAATAACACTCAGAAACAGAAGGATAATAAAAAATTAAGGCGGATGGACTCATTAGACAAGATAGTGAGCCCGGTAGTGCCCCAACCTGGTGCATGGATGAGAGCGCGCCCGCAGCCCCGGACGGTGGCTCCAGATCGGCCCGCTTCTCCTCATCGTACCAAGCTAAAGAGCTTATCTGAAGGTGAACAAAAATTACCAACATTTCATGCCAAAAATTCCAGGTACCAATTTGGCAACTATGACAGGTATGTAAATTGAGTATTGAAATAGTTTTTGAGTACAGATTAATTTTTAACTTGTTATTTCAGCAAGATATCTTGGTTGTACATTTGAGTGTAATTATATCCCAAACATATTGAACTATTGATGATAATTCTCTCTATTATTAAAATATATTGTTGTGGCCTTATATTTTCCTCTATCTCATTTATGTCACCAAAAATATAATACTTGTTATATTATTGCCAAAAAAACATACTCTTGTCAATTAATTTTATTTGAATGAATATTTTTTTTGCTGAATTATCCATATTAATATGTTTATTATGTATTGTTATAATAAAATATTGTATAAGAGATACATATAATTTATTTTTTGACCTTTTATTTATATGATACAATAATTTAGTTTCACATATTTTGCAATAACTGAATGCTTTGTTCTTAGGCAGGGTTGTGGGCTTGACTCTCACCCTTGTAAAATATTTGTGTGTTGAGTACAAGTATTCGTTCTGTAAAATTATCTATATGTATGCATTTAGAATATTATAATTGGGGCTTATTAACCATAGTTATTATTTTATTGACAAAATAAAGTTTCTTAAACTGTTGTTTTGCATATTGTCTCGAGATGTGGGTTAAATATTAGAAAAGTAACTTTCTAAAGTTAATGTGTTTATATCTAATATCCAAGGTGTACAAAATTGTCCTGTTATTTTGACTAATGTTTATTGTTTCATAGATAAAAATGAAATTTGTGTCCTTTCAGATACTACGGTTACCGCAACTTGAATGCTATGATGGACATTCGCCTGCAGGTGTTTGAGATGCATCGGCATCTCTTCCAGAACAAGGATGTGTTGGACATTGGTTGTAATGTTGGCCATATTTCAATTGCGGTGGCCCGTACTCTTGGTGCTAAATCTGTAGTTGGCATAGATATTGATTCAGTACTTATAGGTAAGAACTTATTAGTTATTATTAATTATGTTGTAAGATGTAGAAATGTAAGATTGATTTTCAGCAGGCCTCATATCTGAATATTGTATTTAGTTATCTATTCCGTCTATGGTTTTTTCTATGATTATTTTGTCTATAGTTAATTATACGTGTGCATGGCATCATTCATACATGGATTCTAAGGTTCTATATGGGTTTAAAACTCCAGTACATTAGGCCTCTTCATAAAAATATGTTTGTGCAAAACTTAGCCTAAGAATCTGTTTTATGTCATATAAAATAATACTTTAAACAATTTCTATTTCAGGGCGAGCTAGAAAAAATCTCAAATCATTTGTGCCTGTTCCATCGGAAATTCCAAAGACAGACGATGAAAAGAAGTTGGAACTAGGTGAAGATAAGAAGTCAGAATGTGATAAGTGCAAGAAAGAAAAATGTGATGACTGTACCAACATAGATATAGATCAAAAGCCAGACAAAGACGAGGATTCCAAGAAGACTTTGAGTGGCAGAAAAGTTAGAAGGCCAAGGAAAAACCGCAAGGCGGTCAACAAGCAGGAACACGGACAGTTTTTCTTTCCCACATCTATGACAATGCTGTATGGCCCACTGACTGCAC
The DNA here is from genome assembly GCA_018249975.1 of Passova gellias. Classification (NCBI taxonomy): domain Eukaryota; kingdom Metazoa; phylum Arthropoda; class Insecta; order Lepidoptera; family Hesperiidae; genus Passova; species Passova gellias. The sequence goes on from DWUN01000888.1 coordinate 19,083, forward strand.
CAACTCCGGCCCCAGAAACCACTCCTCAAACATTCCCATATAATGTAACATTTAAACAAGTGAGTTTCCTGATACATACTTAATTATATGATACATACTTTTAC